>PISX010029519.1:0-19940 GCA_004024625.1 Mellivora capensis
AGCCTCCATTTTTGATTGCACCTCACTAATAGCTTTTTTTATTTCAACTTGGTTAGATTTTAGTTCTTTTATTTCTCCAGAAAGGGCTTTTATATCTCCAGAGAGGGTTTCTCTAATATCTTCTATGCCTTTTTCAAGCCCGGCTAGAACCTTGAGAATTGTCATTCTGAACTCTAGATCTGACATATTCCCAATGTATTGATTAGGTCCCTAGCCTTTGGTACTGTCTCTTGTTCTTTTTTTTGTGGTGAGTTTTTCCGCCTTGTCATTTTTTCCAGATAAGATTATATGAGGGAGCAAATAAAATACTAAAAGGGTGGCAAAGACCCTAGGAAAATACCCTTTAAAGAAAAAATTGAATTAACTGCAAGACTAAAGAATCATGGGGAGAAAGCCATGAATTCCGCGCATTGCTTTCTCCTCCTCTGGAGTTCTGCTGCTCTCCTTGTTAAGTGAACTTGGTCTTGGCTGGATTTCTTTTGATCTTCTGGGGGAGGGGCCTGTTGTAGTTATTCTCAAGTGTCTTTGCCCGAGGCAGAGCTGCACCGCCCTTACCAGGGGCTGTGCTGAGTAATCCGCTCGGGTTCGCTTTCGGGAGCTTTTGTTCCCTGAGCGCTTTCCGTAGAGTCTGGAGGACGGGAAGGAAAATGGCGGCCGCCCAGTCTCCAGCCCGGAGGAGCTGAGATTCGGGGCTCCACTCCTCAGAGAAAAGCCCCGGCTACTCCCATCTCCCTCACCTCCGGCCGCGCTCCGAGCTCACCCAGCCTGCGGCGGGTTCAAGGTAACCCCGAGCTGAGAGCTCACTCCTCGGCTCTGTCTCTGTGGCCGGCTTCCCGCTCCGATACCTGCGAGCTCTGCGACACTCAGACACCCCCGATCCTTCTGTGACCCTGCGGGACCTGGGGCCACACTGACCCCGTGTGGGCTTCACCCCGGTTTAGCCTCTGGAGCGATGTCCCTCCGTGGAGCAGACTTTTAAAAGTCCCAATCTAGTGCTCCGTGGCTCCGCCGCTTGCTGGGAGCCGGCCCCTCCCCCGCGGTCTATCCTCCCGTCGCTTTCGATTCACTTCTCCGCCGGTCCTACCTTCCAGAAAGTGGTCGATTTCGTGTTTCCAGAATTGCTATTCTTCCTCTCTTCGATCTCCCGTTGGATTTGTAGTTGTTCGCAATGGTTTGATAAGCTATCTAGCTGATCTCCTGCTACCTGATGTCGTCTCAGCTGCTACTTCTCCGCCATCTTGCTCTTTTTTTTTGTTTTTGTGGTTTTAAGAGTACTTTGTATATTTTGGATAACAATTCTTTATGAGATGTGTCTTTAGCAAATATTTTCTCCCAATTTGTGGCTTGTCTTCTAATTCTTTTAATGTTAGCTTTTGCAGAGCAGAAATTTTTAATTTTCATGAAGTCTAGCTTATCCATTATTTCTTTCATACATTGTGTCTTCAGTGTCATCTCTAAAATGATATCACCACATTCAAGGTCATCTCGGTTTTCTCCTTAGTTACCTTCTAGTTTAATAGCTTTGTATTTTACATGTAGGTCTCTGATCCATTTTCAGTCAGTTTTTGTGCAGGATGTTATGTCTATGTCTGCATTCTTTTTTGGTTTTTGGTTTTTGTTTTTTTAACGTGTGGATATCCAGATATTCCAGCCCATTTGTTGAAGAGACTATCTTTGCTCCATTGTATCTGTTGACTGTAATCATGGGGGTCCATTTTTAGGCTCTCTATTCTGTCCTACTGGTCTATTTGTCATGCTTTCACCAGCACCACACTTTTTGGACTACTGTAGCTTTTTTTTTTTTTAAGATTTTATTTATTTCTTTGACACAGAGAGAGAGATAACAAGTAGGCAGAGAGGTAAGCAGAGAGAGAAGAGGAAGCAGGCTCCCTGCTGAGCAGAGAGCCCAATGCGGGGGTTCGATCCCAGGACCCTGGGATCATGACCTGAGCTGAAGGCAGAGGCTCAACCCACTGAGCCACCCAGGGGCCCCTGGACTATTGTAACTTTATAGGAAGTCTTGAGGTCATGTAGTGTCCGCCCTCCAACTTTGTTCTCTTCAAATTGGTGTTGGCTATTCTGGGTTTTTGTCTCTCTGTATAAACTTTAGAATCAGTTTGTCAATATCCATAAAATAAATTACTGGGATTGATTGGGAATGCGCCGACTCTATAGATCAAATCGGGGAGAACTGACCTCTAGACAGTACTGAGTCCTCCTATCCATGAACATGAAATACCTGTCCATTTACTTAGTTCTTAGATTTTGTTCATCAGAATCTATGCTTTTTCTCATAGAACTTGTGTGTGTGTGTGTATGTGTGTGTCTGTCTGTCACTTCTTGGCCTTTTGGCTAAGATCAAGTGTAGTATATAGTAGATTTATACCTAAGTATAAATTTCAACTTCTTCCAACTCTTTTGGATGCTGATGTAAATGGTATTATGTTCTTAATTTGAAATTCCACTTACTCATTATTGGTATATGGGAAAGCAATTGACTCTTGTATATTAACCTGCATCCTGCAGCCTCGTTCTAATTGCTATTAGTTCCAGGAGTTTTCGTTTTTTGGGGTTTTTTTTTCTTTTGTTTTGATTCTTTTGGATTTTCTGCAGAGATGAACATGTTACCTATAAACGAACTTTTATGTCCTCCTTCACAATCTATATACCTTTTACTTCCTTTCTTGACTTATTGCATTAGCAAGGACTTCCAGGATAGTGTTGAAAAGGAGTGGTAAGACGGGCCACTTGCCTTGTCTCCTCCCTTGTACCTCATCTTAGTGGGAAAGCTTCAAGTTTCTTACCATTAAGTGTGCTGATAGCTTTACTCTTTCTTTGCTAGAAATTTCTTTTTGTAAATGATGTGAGGTTGGTGTCTATTTTTTTCCTTGAATGGATAACCACATAATCCATCACTAGTTTCTGAACAATTCATCTCTTTCTTAGACTTTGAAATACAGTATTCTCTTTACATGTATTAAATTCTTCTATGTACTTGGGTCTGTTTCTGAACTCTATTCTCTATTATTGATCTATCAGTTCCCATGTCAACATCACACTATATAAGTTATTTTTGTTTTATAAAGTCTTGAGGTCTGGTAAAGCATGTTTTACCTCTTCATCTTTTGTTTCTGCATTTTCCTAGCCTTTCCTGCCTTTTCATTCTCCCAAAAATTATAGAATCAGTTTTAATTTATTTATTATTTTGACCTTTCCAATTATATATAAGGCATAGAGTTCACTTATCCAAATTTTTGTTTGTATTTTCATTAAGAAAAGTTTTAGCTTTGGTCTTTCCATTTTTTTTGCTAATAGTTATTCCCAGGTACTTGTATTATTCTTTTTCTGATGCATTTTCTTTTTTTTTTTTTAAGATTTTATTTATTTATTTGTCAGAGAGAGAGAGGGAGAGAATGAGCGAGCACAGGCAGACAGAGTGGCAGGCAGAGGCAGAGGGAGAAGCAGGCTCCCTGGCAAGCAAGGAGCCCAATGTAGGACTCAATCCCAGGACGCTGGGATCATGACCTGAGCCGAAGGCAGCCGCTTAACCAACTGAGTCACCCAGGCATCCCTCTGATGCATTTTCTAATAGGTTATGTCTGGTGTACAGAAAAGCTATTGCTTTTTAAAATGTATTATTATAAAAGAAAACATGTATACAAGGAGTGATGAAACATAAATAGATTGCTTAGTAACTCATTGTAAAGCAGATTGAATATTGCCAGCTCCCCAGAAGTCCTCCATATTTCCTTTCCTTATCAAAAACACATTCCTCGATCATAAAATTTAAGTAATAACCTGCCTTTTATGATAATCATATCTTGGCTTTGTCTTACAGTTCTTAACACAAATATGTATCCCTAATGACTAGTTTTGCCAGGTTTTTAAAACTTCATGGAAATAAATTCACTTGGTGTATGTTTCTTTTTTGTCTGGCTTCTCTTTTCAACACTCTCTTCATGTTGTTACACGTTGTTGCATGTAGTAGGAATAGTAGTAGTTCTTTCTTTTTCAAAGATGTATAGTATTTCATTGAATTAATATGCCATGGGGCGCCTGGGTGGCTCAGTGGGTTAAGCTGCTGCCTTCGGCTCAGGTCATGATCCCAGGGTCCTGGGATCGAGTCCCGCGTCAGGCTCTCTGCTCGGCAGGGAGCCTGCTTCCCTCTCTCTCTCTCTGCCTGCCTCTCTGTCTACTGTGATCTCTCTCTGTCAAATAAATAAATAAATAAAATCTTTAATAAAATTAATATGCCATAACATATCCTTTCTACTGTTGATGGGCGCTTGGATTGTTTTCTAGTTTTATTACAAACAGCTGCTCTGAACATTCTTGGATATGTATCCTAATGTACCTGGCATACATTTCCTGTAGGGTTTTCTTTATCTGGGTTCCCCCAGAAGCAGACTCTGAAAGAAGGATTCTAAGACAGGTCATTTATTTGAAAGGTGATCCCAGAAAGCACTGGTAGAGGAGAGAAGTAAGACCAGGAAGGAAGAAACACAGTAAGTGTTGTTTTATCAAGCACATTCCCACAATTTAAGCAGGAGCTTAAACCTACTGAGTAACTCTCTGTGTGTTCATAGAAAACATGCCTCAGAGTTCTTGCACCTGGAAAAGAAGGGTGTTGAGGTCTCTATCTGGCAGCACTCACCATTCACTGATTGGGAGAAGCTCCTGGGAAGGAGGCATTGACTCCCCAGCCTTCTGGCATGACCTGCGTATGGACAGAGCTGGGTCTAGTAACCAGAGAAAACCATTAAACGAAGAGATAAAGGTGCTGGCAGTTGGGAGTTGGGCCAGCATGCTCTACAATGGTGACAGGCAAGAGAGTATGCCAGTATATGATAGCATTTACAACAAGATGGTCTACGTAGGAGGAAGAATTTATGGGTAATAGGACATGTGTATGTTCAACCTTATGAGATGCTGTCAAATAGTTTCCTAAAACGTTGTACCAATTTACAGTCCCACCAGCAGCGCAGGAGAGTTCTCATAGCCTTGCCAGCACTTAGTTTATATTTAAGCCATTTTGATGGATGTGTAATGTTGTTTTTAATTTGTAATTTTTGGATGACTAATAATTGTGCCTTTTTGTATAATTACTGGAAATTTGGATTTCTTCTTCTGTGAGTGCGTGTTCAAGTCTTTGACTGTTTTCCTATTGAGATGTCTGACATTTTCTTATTGCTTTCCAAGAGATTTTATGTATTCTGGATTCGGGCCCTTTGTCTGTCTTATGTGCTGCAAATATCCATGGCTCTCTTTTACTCTCCCTTGCTCTCTTTTCTTCCTTTTACTCTCTTATTCATGTCTTTTGATATGCAGAGTTCTTAATTTTAATATGCTCTAATTTGTAAATCTTTTCCCTTTTGGTTAGTACTTTTTGAGTCTTAAGAAATGTGTCCCATGACTTTGAGGATAGGACCTTATATATTACCTACTATAAGCCTTATTGTTTTGCCATTAACATGAAGGTCTGTGATCTGTGCAGAACTTATTCTTAACCCCTATGTGAAGGTAGGGGTTAAGAATTAAGCCCTGCCCCAATGCCTATCCAGTTACCCCAGCTCCATTATTGAAAAGAACACACTCTCTTTATATCTGCAGCGGCATTGTCATTAAACAGCACTTGTCATTAAATCAAGTGTCATTAAATCTTGTTGTTAAATCAAGTGTCTATATGTGCGTGGATCTGTTTGTGGGCTTTGTCTTCTGTTCCACTGGTCTAGTTATTTGTCCTTATCCCAGTACCACACCATGATAGTCTTATTAAAAGTCTTGATGGTTGGTACAGCAAGTCTTCCTATCTTTTTCTTTTTATTTTTTTTAAGGTTTTATTTATTTATTTGACAGAGAGAGAGAGATTACAAGTAGGCAGAGAGGCAGGCAGAGAGAGGAGGAAGCAGGCTCTCCGCGGAGCAGAGAGCCCGACGCAGGGCTCGATCCCAGAACCCTGGGATCATGACCTGAGCCGAAGGCAGAGGCTTTAACCCACTGAGCCACCCAGGCGCCCCTATCTTTTTCTTTTTAGCAAAACTTTCCCTGGTGGTCTAGTGGTTAGGATTCGGCGCTCTCTTTTTAGCAAGACTAGCTTGACCATCCTTTGAGTTTTTGCATTCTCGTAAAGATGTCAGAATCAGCTTGTCAAATCCCAAAAACTGAAAGGCAAGAAAGGAGAAAAGGAGGAATGGAGAGCTAACTGCTGGGACTTTCCTTAGAGATTTGATTGGATCTATAGATCATCATGGAGAGAATTAAACTTTGTAATATTGAGTAATGGGATATTGAGTATAATATTATTTAGATATTCTTTAATGTCTCCAGCAAAGCTTATAGTTTTCGCTGTCAAAATATTGCATACCTATTGTTAGATTTAGTGCTACATACTTGATGTTTTGATCCTATTATAAGTGGTATCTTTTTCATTTTCTATTTGTTGTGTTATAGAGGATTTTTGTCTACTGATACTGAGTCCATGAACCTTGCCAAATTTTCATATTAATTTTAATAGTTTATCTGTTTACTAATAATTTCAGTATTGAGGCTCTTGGGTTCTCTGGGTTTAAAAAAATTGTATTAACTTATAACTAGTGTTCTGTTTCTGCCTGGAGAAGCAGTGTAGGTAGCTGTTAGGTACAAGGAGTCTGGAATCTGACCACCTGACTTTGCATCCAGCTCCTTTACTCACTCTGTAACCTTCAGTAATTTGCTTAATCTTCTGTGACTCAGTATCATTCACTGCAAACTACCTCATAGGTTGATTGTAAAAATCAAATGAGTTAATACCTTCCAAATAATGCCTATCAAATAACAAGCACTCAAATTATGTAGACTTCTGTCATTAATTAGTTTCATTCCTGTCTAAATTTTCCCTTATCTGTTTTTTCTTATTCTCATTGCATCGATCACATTCTCAGCACAATACTGGATAGTAGTGGTGCTTTCAGGCCTCACCTGAACACTCGGAGGCATTTCCTTCTAGTTTTTTTCTTGTTGTTGTAGGCATAGTTGTTTTCCTTTTTTGTCTATTTGACATATATGAAATATTTTTTTTAAGATTTTATTTATTTATTTGACAGAGATCACAAGTAAGCAGAGAGGCAGGCAGAGAGAGAGGGGCCGATGAGGGGCTCGACCCCAGGACCCTGGCATCATGACCTGAGCCGAAGGCAGAGGCTTAACCCACTGAGCCACCCAGGTGCCCCTATGAAATCATTTTTTTTAAGATTTTATTTATTTATTTGACAGAGAGAGAGAGAGAGATCACAAGCAGGCAGAGAGGCAGGCAGAGAGAAAGGGGGAAGCAGGCTCCCCGCTGAGCAGAGAGCCCGATGCAGGGCTCAATCCCAGGACTCTGAGACCATGACCCAAGCCGAAGGCAGAGGCTCAGCCCACTGAGCCACCCAGGTGCCCCTATGAAATCATTTTTAACTGGACTTATGAATCTGGTGTTTCACTCTGAAAGAGGGAACTACTTCTCCAGAGGAATTTTTTCCTTTAAACTATATACTTCAAATAATGAAAAACATTAATAATTAAATTATTTGTTTGTAAACATTACTGAGATCCTGTTGGAAAAGGAGACATCAACCATTCTCCCCACCTGCAGATTCATTGCTGTAGGCTTTCCTGGGGCGACGTTTGTTTACATAAGGATACTCCTTTGGATGTTTGGGTTGAGTTCGGGGGTATTCATAGCCAGTCCTTTTTTGAGGACAATAGAACATTCTTGAGCTTTTAATTCTGATCGTATACCAAGTAAGCTAGAGTATGTCTTCAGTTATTTTTCTTTTCATCACGTCCGTAGACACACTTTTCTGAGTCAGTATGTACTTGAGAATATCTCCCTACAGGCAAGACCATGGACTGACAGAAATTCTAGCATTGTGACTACCCCGTCAGTGTTGCTCTGGGCTTCCTCCAGTGCCTGTATTTCTCATTCTCCTGCAAGTTTTTATCTTTCTCACCTCGTCATACTGTTTTGTTTTTTAATTACATACTGTTACTTAGAGAGTTCTGTTTTCTTAACCGTTTTCTGTTTCTGTTTCATAGAAACCATCTCCTTTTACATCATATTGAGATACCACATGATTCTCTAAAATACTCTGTAAGTTTCTATAAGATATTATCAGAAGAATTTCCTCTGATTCATTCTCAAATGAGAAAAACCCCGTCAGGCCCGATGTGGTTAACAGGAACGGTGTGTGTTTTCCTGACGACGTCCTTTCTGGAAGTCCATGAACTCACTCTGAGACCAGCACTGAAGGGCCAACGGACACACCTCGCCGGCTCCTAACATCTGCCCAGCTTTCTTCTCATTTGGCTCTGCTAGACTGCCTTGGATTCAGCTCTGCTTGCTGAAGACCGTCCGTGCATCCGTCCCCATGCCCCGCACCCCAGTCCCCATGTCCCCATATCCTGCACCGCTCCTCTTGTCCTCGCTCACCTAGAGCGCTCTTCGGAAACTCAGCCTTCCACGCTGTGATCTACCACTGCTGGTGCTTCTCTTCCACCCCCTGCCCCCAGTTTGTCTCTCCTGATTATTTCCTGAGAGTTCCAATTCTCAATGGGTAGGTGAGGGGAGTGGAAAGCACTCTGGCTGTTTCAGGAGGGACCTACCAAGACAAGTGCTGGCTGCTTAATTTGAATTTCTGAACAACTGGGGGAAACAGGTTTTGGGGCTTTTTGTGTTGTTTTGTTTTGTTTTGTTTTTCCAATTCAGATCTTATTTTTCAACCTAGTTCCACTGGCCTCGTGGTGAGTTGAACATTCCTCAGAGATGGCTTCATACAGGTCGACTGCAGGCCTGGCTTTCAGTTGGACGAGTTTTACCTCCTGCTCTCGGTTTTTTGAGATGATTTTAGTGGGAAGTTGGGAGCCGCTTCACTGGCCCCCTCAGCCATTTTCAGCCAGACGTTTCTACCCAGAATGAAGCGTTCATTTGAGCAACTCATGACTTCCTAGATAGCCTGCAGGAATGCAGCCATGCCACAGAAGGAAAGCTCTTTCTTTGTCATCAGCAGAATTAATAACCAGAAATTATCATTTCAAAGGCCAAGTGCCTCCAAAAGACTTATTCTAATAGCCAGCTGGGAAAGGAAAGTCCTACTGGAGTAGGACTGAGAGAATCTGGCTTCTCAGGGCTCTGCACGGACTAGCTGTGCTCAGTCTTGGGCTCCGCGTGACCCGTCTGAGAGCCTCATGAGGCCCCATCCAGGATAAAGGATGGGACCGTGTGGTCTCTAAAGCCTTGACGTTCTGGCACTCGGTGGTTTTCCCAGCTGTCCTGAAACATCCGCTCTTAGAAACTTGGTCCCTTCTGCACTCAGAGCTTCTGCTGAAAGGGAAGCAGAAGCTGAAGGCACGTCGGGTGCACACGCCCGAGCTCTGGGGGTGCAGAGCCTACTGTTAGGAGCAGCTGGGGGAGCGCTGGGCTGCGGGACAGGCCAAGGGCCAGTGCCTTCCTTCCAAGATTCACCTTCTGGGGCCACCTGGGTCTTTTTCTGGCTCTCCTTCTACCTACAAAAGTCGTCAGGCATCCGAGGACCCCCATTTCCTGAGTCCCCTTTAGTGCCTTTGTATTGAAGGTAAAAGTAAAGACAGGAAATAAAACCTGTTTCCTTCAGAGAATGTCTTTGAGGCACAGGAAACAAGAACGGCAGCTAGCTGACTGCCTTTCATTTGACAATAAATGGACATCAGGGAGTTGTTCTAACATTTGTCATGATAACCCTCCCAACACCCAAGCCAAGGCAGGGGCATGGGATAAAGGGGGAGCAGAGACTTTTCTTTTCTTTCTTTCTTTCTTTTTTTTTTTTTTTTAAAGATTTTATTTATTTGACAGAGAGAGAGAGAGAGAGATCACAAGTAGGCAGAGAGGCCAAGAGAAAGGGAAGCAAGCTCCTCGCCAAGCAGAGAACCCGATGTGGGGCTCGATCCCAGAACCCTGAGATCATGACCTTGAGCCGAAAGTGGAGGCTTAACCCACTGAGCCACCCAGGCACCCCAGAGATTTATCATGTATCATCCACATTTCCAGATGGGAAGAGGGTACTGCAGGGATACCCAGGTGGACAGAAATTTGCCCCACGTCCAGAGTGAAGCCTCAGGGGTGGCTCAGGCACTCGGGGTGACCCCAAACCTCCTGGGACTGCTGGGATTTCTGCATTTTGAACATGACCCCTTCCGGAGTCTCCTGAATGAGAGGTGTCTGTGTGTGCTCACGTGGACACGGCCCCCGTGCTGTCGATGCTTCTCACCCTTCTCCCACTCTCTCTCTCTCTCTCCCCTTCCCCACCTCCACCCCCCAGCTCATATTTGCTCTAAGAAGCCAGGGAACAGCTTTCTGCCTGCTGTGTAGTCCTTCAACCTGGACTGCCAGGCCTGTCCAGGAAAATCTGCCAAATGGTTTAGAGGGTTTTCTCGCCAGGGTTTTGTCTGCACTCCCAGTTCGAAGGGAATGATGGAAGGCTGGAACTCAACAGCCGAGAGTGACTCCAAGTCCATTTGTGCGGCGGGTCCTCCCTGTCTCTGCTCTTGGCCTCTCAGATGGATGGAAGTCTGGATGTCACTGGCTCCACGGTCTGAGTGGACTGGCATCTGATCTGTGAAGAAAGCCAGCTCCCAACGTGGAGATAAAGCCATTAAGTTTCTCATCTGATTCAGACCAGGGATATTTGCAGAAACTAGAGTGAAGTTAGAGTTTAGCTCTCAGGGGCCAAGTTCACTTTACTGGCTCTGTAGTGATCAGGACCAAGGTCAGGAATCAGAGGGAGGCAGGGAAAACTGCAAAGCATTTAAGTGCAAACTATTTATAGTTTCCAAATTTTAGACAGCGCCCAATTACTCAGTGATTTGAGAAGCTCGTGTCCCTTGCCACCCCTCCTCCTCCATCAAGCCCTCCCACCTCACAGGTCTGTGCCACCCTGGCCCTCAGGGGCTAGTGTGTAGAGCTGGAGCCCTCAGTCTTGTGCATCAGACCCTTCTTCTCCCTGTCCCTGTAGCAATGTGCCAGCTCATAGTCTTTGCGGTTTGAGAAGTCTGCATTGCTAAGACTTATCAGCATTGATGGCTTTTGGAACATTAAATATGTACCATCAGAGTATGTAGCGTCTCTATTCTTGCTTCCCTATTTGAATGTAGGAGATCCTGTTATTGTTTTTCAAAGCTCTTGGATATCTGCATATCCTTAGTTCCAAAGGCAGGGGACCCTCCTGGACCTCCTCAGAGCAAGGAGGTAAAGGGAGTTTACCTCCTCCTTCTTACCTGCACCCCATAGGTTTCTCTGACTTCTTTCACTTAGGATAATACTCTCTAGCGCCATCCATGTCACTGCAAATGGCAAAATTTCACTCTTTTTTATGGCAGAGTAATATTCTACTGTGTATACCCACCACATCATCTTTATCCATTCATCGGTTGGTGGACACTTGGGCTGTTTCCATTGGTCTGTGGTGGGTAACACTGCTGTAAACACTGGGGTGTGAGCATCCTTTCGAAAGAGTATTTTTGTATCCTTTGGTTACATACCCAGTAGGGCAGTTGGTAGCTCGCAAGGTAGTTTTATTTTCAACTCTTTGAGGAACCTCCATACTGTTTCCTCGAGTGGCTGCACCAGTTTGCCTTCCGGCCAACATCCTTTCTCCACATCTTTCTCCACGTCCTCTCCACATCCTCACTAACACTCGTTGTTCCTTGTGTTGTGGATCTTAGCCATCCTGACAGGTGTGAGGTGGCATCTCATTGTGGCTTTGATTTGCATTTCCATAATGATCAGTGATGTTGAGCATCTTTTCATGTGTCTGATTTCACTCATATGTGGAATTTAAGAAAAAAACAAAGGAGCAAAGGGAAAAAAGAGAGAGAGAGGCAAACCAAGAAATTGACTCTTAACTGTAGAAATGGTTACCAGGGGGAGGTGGGTAGGAGGATGGGCTAAAGGGGTGATGGGAATGCCAGGGTGCTCTGGTCATGATGGGCCCGGGGTCATACATGGAAGTGTTGAATCACTATATTGTACACCTGAAACTAATATTACACTGTATGTTAACTTCCTAGAATTCAAATAAAAACTTAAAAAGAAAAACCCATAGGTTTCTTGGAACAAGGTTGGAGCTACGAATATGAACTTACGTTTGTCATTGGTTTTTCCAGTACAATCCAGGTGATCTTTCCAGCACAGCTCCAGCCCTGGTGTGTGTGTTCCCTCCTTGCTAGAGAGAGTCGCTCTCCCACTTTGCACAAGCCCTCATAAGTGGGCAGCTTCAGGCTCTCCATCTGAAAGAGGACATTGATTCTACTTAGCAGATCTTCCAAACCCATATACTTGGAGGTCAAGTGACCGTTGACAAGTGCACACCCCCATGACTTCCTCCCGCACCCTGGCAAGATCACATTGAACTATTCAGGGAAAGTTTTTACTGAATGCAAGGAGAATATGACCCTTCTGCATTATTTATTAGGGGCTAACAATACCCATCATATGTAGAATGTATTTGGAAATAAATTCGTGATGTTAGGAAACAGCAGAGGTTCCAAGCCTATTAGGATCTCTGACACATACATGAAAACACACCATGGTCTTTTTTTTTTTAAAAGATTTTATTTATTTATTTGACAGAGATCACAAGAAGGCAGAGAGGCAGGCAGAGAGAGAGAGGGGGTAGCAGGCTCCCTGCTGAGCAGAGAGCCCAATGTGGGGCTCGATCCCAGAACCCCGAGATCATGACCTGAGCCTAAGGCAGAGGCTTAACCCACTGAGCCACCCAGGCGCCCCACACATCATGGTCTTACCTTTCCTGCGAGGCTGGGAATTGACCATGAGACAACTTCACAAAGAAAACAAATATCTTTAACCTTTTATTTGTCATTAGCTCTCTGGGCAGTTCATCGACCATTGAGTAAGTCTTGGAAAACCATTTGAAATTATGAATTCCTAAACTTCTAATTTTTTAAAGATTTGTTTATTTTTGAGAGAGAGTGAGCATGGGTGGGGAGAGGCAGAGGGAGAGAGAATCTGAAGCAGATTCTGCACTGAGCGCAGAGCCTGGCTCAGGGCTCCACCTCACGACCCTGAGATCATGACTGGAGCCGAAATTAAGAGTCGGACACTTAAGTGACTGTGCTGCCCAGATGCCCCTAACCCTACCTTCTTATACACCTTTTTTCTTCCTTTTCTATGAAGGGAGAAAGAATATTTACATTTACTATGCACCTACTGTGTTCCAAGTGCTACAGCTGGCCTCTTGATGTCCGGAGTGGTGGGCATTCCTACCCCCATTTTAGACATGAGATAGATGAGGAAACGGAGACTCAAGGTCATGTAGCCGAGAACCAGGTCTCCATTTCAAGCGGAGACTTCTTATCCGACATTTGACTTTCCCCGGGCTGGAACGGGAAGGTTTTCTCCCTTGGCTTCTGTATCTATTACCACAACAATGCTACATAATGCGAAACCACAAAACCAGTAGCATAAAGCCATCAGTGTTTATTTTTGCTGCGGTCTGTGGGTCAGCTGGGCGGTTCGGCTGCTCCGGGGCCCCCGCTGGGGTGGTCTCAGCCACACTCCCTCCTGCACCTGCAGTCTGCTGACCGGGGTGGGTCTGGGCTTGTCGCGTGGCCACCAGGCAGAGTTCCAAGAGCATAAACAAAGCACATGGCTTCTTGAGGCCTGGGCTCAGAACTGCCACCCTGTCACTTCGGCCACATTCTTTCGGCTAAAGCAAACCATCTGGCCAGTCCAGATCCCCAGCAAAGGCAAGCAAACGCCATCTCGTACTAGGGGGTGGGGGCATTTGAGTCACATTGCAGGGGGTGTAAATATTGGGAAGGGAGGAATTGGGGCCAATTTTGCAATTAGTCTGCTTCAGTTCCCATTGTAGGGCAGCTC
This sequence comes from Mellivora capensis, assembly GCA_004024625.1. Taxonomy (NCBI): domain Eukaryota; kingdom Metazoa; phylum Chordata; class Mammalia; order Carnivora; family Mustelidae; genus Mellivora; species Mellivora capensis. The sequence continues at coordinate 13,892 of PISX010029519.1, forward strand.
TGTCCCCTTGGGGGCACCTGCTACTGCTCTCCCCACCCCAGAAAGCCTGCTCTAGGAGCCTCTCCTCATTTACACTAAGGGGCAGGACGGCTGCTGCGGAGAATTTATTTTTTTTTTAAGATTTTATTTATTTATTTGACAGACAGAGATCATGAGTAGGCAGAGAGGCAGGCAGAGAGAGAGGAGGAAGCAGGCTCCCTGCTGAGCAGAGAGCCCAATGTGGGACTCAATCCCAGGACCCTGGGATCATGACCTGAGCCGAAGGCAGAGGCTTTAACCCACTGAGCCACCCAGGAGCCCCTGCTGCCGGAGAATTTAGAATGACTCCTTTCCCAAGAGGAAGGAGGGCAGTCAGTCTGGCAGGGGTTCCACCCCTCTGATTAAGCTAAAGCAGGCGCCCTCAGCATGAGCCAGCATGCAGAGGGGAGTCTGGGGAGCTGGGGGCAGCAGGCCTTCCAGGGGCAGATAGATCCTTCTCTGCCTACACCGGTGACTGCTACTCCTTGCGGAGTCCCCTCTGGAGTTGGCTCCCCCTTGCCCAGCCCCAAGCATCCTGTTTTGCTGTCAGAGCCAGGACTCCCCTCCTCTCCAGGAGCTCAGCAGCTCACCTTCCCACCGGCCTCTGCAAAGACCTCTCTGTCCTGTGTGCTTGTGGTTTCCAGGGAGGAGGGTTGCAAGGCCAAGGCCATTTCCGCAGGACTCCAGGGCCAAGCTGGCCCACACAGGAAGCTGGAGCAGCCGGGAGGTGCTGAGTGGGGTGGAGCAGAGGAGGGAAAGCGAGGGCTAGGGCAGAGGTGGGAAGAGCGGCTGGGCTCCTGGAGGACAGGGACAGGACCTGAAAGCTCATGAAAAGAGAAACAACACGCTGGGAAGAAACTTGAGAGACAGGGGTTTACACATCCAATTTGAAAGATCAGAGATAAAAGACAAGCCAGGGGAGGTGGACGTTTGCACCCTCTGGAGACCAAATCAGGTCCTGCCTGCCCCGTGCCACCTTCTGCCAGCGCGTAACTCAGGAGCGCCCCCTAGGATCCTTTCGAGACGGTGGTCCCAGAGCTCCAACCCCAAAGCCGCTTGTCTGGGAGGGAAAAGAAGCTCCTGATTCCACTCTCTACTAGGTAGGTGGGATAGGTGTCCTCAAAAGAGGCACCTGCCCAGTGTGTGACTTTGCAGGCAGAACGGGTTGTGTGTATTAACACAGGTGTGTATATTAAGCTTGCAGGTAACAGCCGATATTTCCATAATTCTTCTGCCTGCCAGGTGTCACTGAGAAAAAGAGCATCTGCCTTTGGTTTGGGACAGTAAGAGTAACGGTACTAGACAGAGGGAGAGGCCCGTGAAGCCAAATCCATCACCAAGGTGGGAAGGTCCTGGGTAGCCGTGTCGGGGGCAGTGAGCACTTGGGAAAGGAAGGCACAGGGAGGCCGGGGGACCACACCCAGGTCACACAGCTGGGCTCTGCACTTGGGTCTGTGGGAACTGCCAGGCCCTCATCCATTTCGGCCTTGCCCTCTGTCAGTTGCCCAAGAAAAGTAAAACTACAAAGTCTTTCATTTCAAGTCTTGGGAGTAGAGCTCACTTCTATGAGACATTTTCCTTTCCCATCAATTGAGGCCGTTATGCAGGAGCCCGAGCGACTTTCCAGCACTAATTCTGCAGCAAACAGTCAGGGCTGCATTCTCCAAAAACAAGTGGGTATTATCCAGCCCAGACAGAAGAGGTTGTCCAACAGGCGCCTGAATTCACGGGACAAAACCCCACAGTGTGAGAAGCTTCAGGGCCAGAGCAGGGGGTGCCGAGGAGTCTGACCCCCTGTCGGCTTCCTCCTACTTCACGGGTTCCTGGGGCACTAGGGAGGCTGGGAAGGGGTCTCTGGGCCTATGTCCTTGCTCCAGCGCCAGTTGTGTCCCCCTAAGCAAGTCCCTGAACCTTCACCAACTGTAAGATGAGAATCTCCATCTCTACCCCCACATTCCGCTCCGAGATAATCATGGGGAGGAGGTTCTGCAAGGGTCCACCCTTTGGCTTCCGCTCAGGCTCACCTTGCTGGGCCTCCAGCTCCCCACGTGAACAGTGACAGCCCCAGGCCAGCCAAAAGCACTTGCGTTCTACGTCTCAGGGATGAGGACCCAGTTGTGGTGTGAGATGGGCAGGTGCCTTGAAGGGCTAAAGACAGTGCACCCGTGGGGCCAGGTGTCAAGGGATGACAGCAGGTTCCAGGATGACTGCAGCCTGTATGTGCCTGACAGAATGAACTCACCCCTGCCCCCTTCCTCTCTACACCCTCCCGCACTCAGGCTGAGGCCACGCACCTGGGACACTGGGCCTTCCCAGGAAAGACCAAAGAGAGATCAAGGCAGGAGGCAAGCCAACATTTGTAGAGGATACTTGCCCGGATCTTGTTATCAGGAGATCACCGTGCACCACCTTTGATGCAGAATCCTCCCGAGGAAGGCTTGGCACCAGGTGTCCCAGGAGACTGGGGCGGGGACAACAGTCTGTGACCTGGCAATGTAGGTAGGCGTGCTGGCTCCCATGTCTCAGGAGGGCCCAGGGAGATTTGTAAAAGCACAGATTCCAGAACCCTGCCCACATGGGTGAAAACCAGAATGTCTGGGGGCAGAGCCCCAGAGGCTGCCCTGCAAACACATCCCCTCTAATGTGACAGCGGCGTGGGTGCTAATTCTGTAGATGAGAAAGAGGGAGAGAGGGGCGCCTGGGTGGCTCAGTCAGTTAAGCGTCTGCCTTCGGCTCAGGTCATGGTACCGGGGTCCTGGGATCAAGTCCCACATCGGGCTCCCTGCCCAGCAGGGAGCCTGCTTTTCCCTCTCCCTGCCTCCCTGCTTGTGCTTTCTCTCTCTCTCTCTCTCTCTCTCTCTCTCTCTAATAAACAAATCTTAGAAAGAATGAGAACAGGAGGAAGGAAGGAAAGAAAGTTGGAGAGAGGGAAGGACTGGATTCTTACCCTGGGTCTGCATCAGACTTGGAATGGGACTTCAAGTCAATGACTTAACCAATCTAGGTCTCGACTGATTTCATTTTAAAATGAAAACAATTTGGGACACCTGGGTGGCTCAGTCGGTGAAGCGGCCGCCTTCAGCTCGGGTCATGATCCCAGAGTCTCGGGATGGAGCCCCACATCCGGCTCCTTGCTCTGCAGGAAGCCTGCTTCTCCCTCTGCCTCTGCCTGCCTCTCTGCCTGCCTGTGCTTTCTCTCTGGCAAATAAATAAATAAAATCTTTTTAAAAAATGAAATAAAAAATTTTAAAAATTTTTAAATGAAAACAGTTCTTCCGGCTTCCTCAGGATTCCAGGGGAAATGCAGTAAGAGGGACAGTGAGGAGGAAGCGCTTGTCCACGCTCTCTTGGACCTCTTTGGTCAGTCTTGTTCCTTCCTTGGAACATGGGCTCCAAGGGGTGAAGCAATTTGCTGGGGTCCCAAGGCCCTGGAGGAGGAGCCCCGCTGTGAATCTAGGCTCCCTTGGCCCCAGAGCTTTCCTTGCCATCAGGGTGCTCCTATGGGAATTTAGAAGTCAGGTATGTGCTTGGGAGTCAGCTGTGGCACGTGGACCAGCAGGACTGGCATCACCTATGAGCTCATTAGAGATCCAGCTTCTGGGGCCCCACCCCCCACCACCTGCCCCAGAGTCTCCAGTGACCCCTGGGCATCTTTAAGGTTGAGAAGCCGTGTTGAGGAAGCCTGGAGATTGGACCAGAGAGACTGAGTCTGAAGATAAGGGTGTGGTAAACATACAGAATCCAACCCAAACGGAAGATCCTCGAAGGGATGGGCGAGGAGGCCGCCTTTAGTGGGACGCGCCTGTGAGGAGAGAACATGTGCAGAGCATCTCAGCCTTTTTGCTTCTGTTGCCCAGGAAGCTTGTCTTCTCTGAGAAAGTCCAACCCTCCAAGAGAAAGAGTTTTCATGTGGAAACAAATTGCTTTCATCCGTCTCTGTGTGCGGGAGGGGAGTATATTTCATTTTCAAAGGTACTATATTTTCTTTTATTTTTAAAAAGAAAGAAAGAGGGGCGTCTGGGTGGCTCAGTCGGTTAAGCATCTGTCTTCGGCTCAGGTCATGATCTCGGGCATCCTGGGATGGAGCCCCATGTTGGGTTCCCAGCTCATTGGGGAACCTGTTTCTCCCTCTCCCTCTACTTCTCCCCCTGCTTGTGCTCTCTCTGTGTCTCTCTCAAATGAATAAATACAATCTTAAAAAAAAAAAGAAGAAGAAGAAGAAGGAAAAAATCAGAGAGAAAGCATTTAGCAAAGCAATGTGTCCTCACTTTTCCTGTATTGGGAGTGACTCCTTTATGGCAGGGAGCACCCACGGGATGGAGGGCCAGTTAGGCGGGGGGATGTTTGGTGTCCACAAGATCTTCTCTCTACATGCTGTTCCTCAGGTTAAATTGTAAGACCCATCCATGGGAAGGTTATCCCCCACCCCTACTCCAACAGCAGCGCCCCCCACCGCCCACCCGCCCGCGCAAGCTGCTCCTGCCGAATGTCACGCCCTGACCCAGGGCTCAGATGTCAAACTGGCAAACCAGGGCTACAAGGTGTGGGAAGACATCCAGGCACCACCCAGGCACTCACTCTGGGGTGGGGAGTGTCAGTCCAGTACAAAGGAATGCACAACCTGGGCCCAGAACGTCCAGTAGGGTTTGATGTGAGAAGGAGCGTCTCTGCTCTCTCCTTGCCTTTCCCAGGTTAGCTCTGTCAATGCTGCACGACGCCCCTGGGCGAGCTGGGCTTTCTTTCCAGCGACTTGAGCAGGTGTTCTCATGTTCACGTTCTTGGGGCGCCTGGGTGGCTCAGTAGGTTAGGCCTCTGCCTTCAGCTCAGGTCATGATCCCAGGGTCCTGGGATCAAGCCCCACATCGGGCTCTCTGCTCAGCGGGGAGCCTGCTTCCCCCCCGCCCCGCCCGCCTGCCTCTCTGCCTACTTGTGATCTCTGTCTGTCAAATAAATAAATAAAATCTTTTCTAAAAAAAGTCATGTTCACGTTCTTGATGGGCAAGCCCCATGTTATTTCACCCGTATGAGGCTCTTTTCTGAGACCCAGATCGGTCTGTGAAGTACGCAGACCCCTTGAAAGAGTCCAGGCATCACGTGACCTCGGCATCCCAGACATTCCACTAGGTCGATGGCTCCCAAACAGGCCAGTTGGGAACATTCTGCAGACCTCCCTTCCAGGCACTCGTAGGGTAAGGCAGAGATAGTGACACATCAGTTAATTAATGTCCCCTTTAGTTGGGCTGCTTCTGCCGCCCCCAGCCCTGTCCTCTTGTACCAGCTTCACCTCAAACTACCCAGAGTGGAGTGGACTAAACCAATTTCTTTGGGTCTTTCCCTCCTTGTTTTGTTTTTCCGTAATTTTTCAAAAGTCTGGAAGAAAGGGATTTAGGTTGGGATGATACCATCATTCTGTCACTTCTAACTTTGTTCTGTTAACAATTTTTGGAATCACATGCGTAGAAGCTTTGATTTTGAAAAAATAAGGCACTTTGAAGTTTTGACTCCAGAAAGTCCTTTCAGCTCAGCTGTGCACACTTCTAGAAGCTGAATATGAAAGAGGAACTGTTTGCCCAGGCTCCCGCTAGGGACCTGGAGTTCTCACTCTCTTCACAGTGCCTGGTTTCAAAGATGAAGAATCTTAAGGGTGTACTGGGAGGCAGGGTGCTGCCACTGGTTTAAAAGCAGACCGCCGAGGGCCGCCCCACCGTTCTCCCTTTCCTCCCTTCTCCATTCCCTGGTGCCTTCCATCACCCGGAGGCGAACGGGGAAGGCTGGTTATTGACAGCTGGGCAACGCGCACAATAAAGTTTAACGGTTTACATCCCCTTGTATGACTCTGTCAATGTTTCCAATGGCTCGCCTTCTCGGGGGCTGGCTCTCACACTCGTACTGACTCCCTTCTTCTCTTTTCCCTTCAAGCGTGCAAACGCAAAGAGCAAGAACCAAACAAAGACAGGAACAATTCCCAGAAGAAATCCCGCCTGGTGTTCACCGACCTCCAACGCCGAACACTCTTTGCCATCTTCAAGGA
>PISX010029520.1:0-19949 GCA_004024625.1 Mellivora capensis
GAGGGAGACAAACCATAAGTGACTCTTAATCTCACAAAACAAACTGAGGGTTGTGGGGGGGAGGGGGTCGGGAAAGGGGGGTGGGGTAATGGACATTGGGGAGGGTATGTGCTATGGTTAGTGCTGTGAAGTGTGTAAACCTGGCGATTCACAGACATGTACCCCTGGGGATAAAAATTTGTTTATAAAAAATAAAAATAAAAAAATCTAGTGCCCTGTAAGTTTTAAACTCTTATGCCAAATGCAGAACATCAGCCTATTATTTTAAACTTTCTTCTAAAGCATTTCTTTATTCCTGTAGAGCCTAAGCACAAATGATACAACTTGTAACTTAGAGCATTATTGCCTTTAGCAGTACTCTGATCTATGCGTTACCACTGCTACTGTGGAGGTCATTAGAATTGTATCATTCCTGAGACGATTAAAAAAAAAAGTTTTTGTAGGTCTGTATGCAAAGTATCTGAAGAAAAGATTATTTTCCTTGCCTGCCAAATGCAGCTTCCAGCAAGAAGCATTGTGCGGGACCTTTTATAGACATAGATGAAATTCCTTTTGCCATTTGAACAGTGTTTACATTCAGGAAAGTTCACAGTTAAGTCTTTGACGTACTGTGAAGGGCTCTTTTGTTCTCTAGAAAAACATACTTCCTCATCCTTTGAGTCACCTTGTTTTTATTCCCTTGTTTGCTTTTCAGGGGAAATAATGCCCACCTCCCAAGTACTGTCAAGGGGAGAGCAGCTTCAGGAATCAGGGTTGTTCTCTGTGAGGAAAGAGGGCTTGGTTATTGGCAGAAAAAAATCAGAAACATTTTTAAAACCCGAAAGAGATAAATAATATCATCTCAAGCTTCAAAAAAGCTATTTGGGTAGGATTTTTTCCAAGGCTAAAAAAAGGGATTTTTTTTGTCATCATAATTAACAGTGATCAGGCTCAGGAAATAGGAGACCACTCTCTCGGGGCTATAGACAGAGTCCAAAAGCCCTTTTCTATTGTGTTGGGAAAGAGCTCCGCTGCTAACTGTCCAGGTGCTCTAAGATATGTGTAGTTTAATGTTTGCTCCCACTTGGTGGGATCCAGAACTAGTTTTATGATAAATTCAGGCTTAGACAACTCTGATCTGAATTCTCTAGCAATATTTATTTAATGACAAATACTGTGACTGACTCCATATGTGAACTGATTTTTTTTTTTAAGATTTTATTTATTTATTTGACAGAGAGAAAGCATAAGCAGGGGGAATGGCAGGCAGAGAGAGAAGCCGGCTCCCCACAGAGCAGAGGGAGCCCATGAGGGACTCCATCCCAGGACCCCAGGATCATGACCCAAGTCAAAGGCAGTCGCCTAACCAACTGAGCCACCCAGATGCCCCTGTGAACTGATTTTGAAGGGACAAAACATTGCTGTTTCATTCATCCCCATACACCCTGTGCTAACACAGTGACCTGAGCTTATGGAACACCTTGTCAACATTTGCTAGATGAATGAATGAAATAAATACATACCCTTCCAGGATAGCAATTTCAAATAAGTCCTTTACGTGAATATGTGTTTGTTTTTTGTTTTTTGTTTTACTCTTACTGGTGTGTAGGTATACTCTCTGCGTTAGTGTTTCTGTAAACGTACTATATCTGCATAAGTGGGAGATTACTTGTGGTTTAGGGATTAGTTATTCAAACCCTTCTTCAGTCACCCTAAACCTGAGTCATCTGGAAATGTATCCCAGAAGCTTCTAATCCTCCTTTATGTCCTATATTTATGTCCAGGGTTTTGCCATAAGCAGGGCGTTGGAGTCCGTGATCTTCATGCTCTGGCACATTTCCACAGAAGATATTTTTTGTCTGCAAACACCAAACAGAGATAGGCTTTACTGTTGTTGTTAGAGACACTGGGGCATTGTGTGGGGGTGAAGGGGAGAGGCTGGAGCATGCCCCCCGCTGTTAATAAGCACTTTATATACTTTCCTGAACTTACTCTTTGTAGCTCTCTGTGAGCTAGGTGATGATTTTTACAGATGAAGAAACAGAAGCTCATTAGGTAATACACCCAGTGTCCTGGAGCCAGTAAGTGACACCATCAGGTCTCTGTCCACCAGAACAGGCACTGAGTTTGCCAGTTAGGTTCAGGATCGTCTGGTATAAAACCGGTCCAGACCGTGTATCCTGGATGAGTGCTATCTTTTACCAGCCTGCTGAAAACTGTGCTAGCCCATCCAGTATTCCACTTATTGGTACTCATTGTTTTCTATAAATCTGATGTATAGTAAAAAAGAAAAAGCAATTGCTTTTCAGAAATACTCCTTGCTTTCTTCAACTATGATATGCTTTAGAAAACATTGAATTAGGTGACTTTCAAGAACACGTCTATTATTTAAAGCCAGTGTGATATGGTAAAAAAGAATCTAACGAACCTAAGCTTTTGTAATGAGATGGACTGGGGACTTGAATCCTAGGTCTACCACCTACAAGCTGTGTGACAGTAAGTTGTGTTACATCTCCTGGCCTTGGATTGCTGGCCTACAAAGTAGAAACAACAGTGCCTCCCATGGAAAATTGAATATTAAACATAATATGTGTAAAGTACTTAGAGAGTGAACAGCATGAGGGCAGGGATCATGGACCTGTCGTCCACATTATCTTCCTAATGCTTGGACAGGCACATGGGGCTCTTGTCACCAGTATCCACTGAGTGAATGAGAGAGTGAATGCATGAATTCTCTTAAGCAACCAGCTTAAGTAGGTTCCATCATTCAATTTCACATGTATAAATCAGGAAAATTCTATGAGAAGTTTTACCAGGAAGAAATATGGTACACATTTTCATCTTTGCATTTTTGGAAATGCCTTTCATTCTTCCAAATGCAACCAAAAGAATATGAGGTAAATGCAAAACTCATATTTCATATTACCTGATTTTAAAAGAAAAATTTATACTCTAACAAGTGAATAAGCCAAGTGCATTTAAGTGCAAATCCTAGGGTCCCTGGATGGCTCAGTCAGTTGGGCATCTGACTCTTGATATCAGATCAGGTCTTGGTCAGGGTTGTGAGTTCAAGCCCCACACTGGGCTCTACACTGGGCTTAGAGCCTACTTCAATAATAATAATAATAATAATAATAATAATAATAGTAAAGTGCAAATCCTAACTTGGAATTTGGAGGCAAAGAATGGTCTTTTCCTTGGCACACACACACCCATTTTACTCTCATTTTTTAAGGTATCCATTTCTCTCAGGTCTTGCTTGGAGCAGCTACATGGCTGAAAATGTTTTGAGTCCCCTTCACGTCACATCTCTTGCAGCTGAGAGCAAACATGTTTTCAGGAGCTCAGAAGTAATCAAATTTTCATTCCAGCTGCCAGGACCATCAAAGGGGCCTGCTGCATTCTGGGCAGAGCACAGCACTAGGAAACATCAGTTTGGTATTTGTAATACTTGCAGCAACATTGAACTTCCTGTGTGAGGTCATGAATGAACAGCAGATCATGAGTGTTAGTATAAGAATTGGTCAGGGTGTTGAATTCTCATTCAATTTAAATTTCAGAATATATCCCTGATCAAAATCCTGAGTTGCTCTTCCCCGATGCTGATATTAACTTGATACATATCTAGCACATCTCTGCGGAAAAAGGAATATTTTATACTAAGCAGTACCGTTTTCAGGCTCAGAAAATAAAGCAGTGGTCATTACAGCTAACCTGTACCACACTTACTGTGGCCAGGCTCTGTTCTAAGTGATTAGGTGTACTTTTTAACCCCCACAGTGACCCTATGAGGTAGGTAGCGTGGTCGTCCATATCTTACAGATGAAGTGTCAACAGCCAGGGTCAGAATCCAAGCCGTCTGGTTCGTGTCTTTGCTCTTACCCACTGCAGTAGAAGCCATTTTTGAGTAGCGGTAATACATATCTCTATTAAGATTCGTTTCTGTTTTACCATTCTAGAAAAGTACACAATGGCAAGGCAGACCACCTCCCTATACTCTGCTTTTCTTCATGAGCAACATGCCTGGCTTTCACGTGTGGCTTAGAGGCTGCTCTAAGGCGATCCTACCAAAAAGCCCTCCCAGGGTTCTCCCAAGGCTAAGGGTCACTTTCCTGAGGAAAATACGATTTAATATAATGGCACAATCAAAACATCTGCATTTCTGATGAAATCTATCTCTATGAACTTTCTAGCAAAGCGACTGGGTTTTGCCTACAATAAGAAGCAAGAAAAGGAGATAGTAGGTTCACTCCTTCACAGGTCCTTGTTCTTTAATAGCTGTACTTGCCAAAATTCGCGGAAAATCTTTCTCTCTGGGAGTGATGGTCCTATCAGTGCCTCCTCAAGCGCATGGCCACTAGACACAAGTGGAAAAAGGCTCTTCCCCAGAGAGGATGGATTGCCAAGGGGCCCTCTCTGGACAAACCAGTTGAGAAGAAAAAGAGCCTCTTTCTCTAGGCTGCCCTCCTGAGCCTGTGCTAGTGACAGGAGCAGAGTGTGAACTTCAGCCCCACTCACACCACCTCAACGGAGACAGCGGCTGCCTGGTGAGGAACAAGCCAACCACTCAGGCCCCAGCATTCTTTAAACTCCACGCCTGTCGTGTCTCACCCAACAGTAATATATGCAGACAACATTCGCTCCCTGAGCCCTGTCAACAATGAAGAGAGCCGAGGTGGAAGTGGTACTTGGAAGGAAACCCAGTTCCAGTCAGTGAGAAGAAAGCTGCAGGGTTTACTCATCATTCATTCACTCAACAGCTGTTTGTGGAGACTCTCCTAGGCTCCAGAAACTGTACCAGGTGCCAGCTATTCAAAAATGAGAAGTCCTGAATGTCTAGCCTTACAGCAAGCTAGTAAACTCCTAGCAAGAGCAAAGGGGAGAATCAGGAGTGTGACGCGTGACAACGGTGGGGAGCCCAGCGAGGAAAGGTTCAGGATCAGGCAAAGAGATCCCTAAAACTCCGGAGAAAGGACAAGCCGGGGAACCGAAGCATAGATTCATGTAACAGGAAACCGAATTGGGACCTGGTTACAAGAAAAGGGATTCAAGGTAGGGGCTTGTTCTCAAGGGAAAAGCCAGAAGGTCAGTTAAGATGTAAAGTGCAAAAAGAGAGGGGACCCGAGGCTGAGTGGCATCGGGGGCTGAGTGACCAGAGCTGTCAAACTGCCTTAGTCCAGAGCCTACAGAATTACCTTAAAAGGCTGAAATTTGTCTATTAAATTTTCATAAAGAGGCCCTAGAAGAAACATACCAGAACACTTACCTGTGAATTTTGAAGACAAATACAAAACTTCAAATTTTTTATTTCAAAATTCAAAAATTTCTGCATTCTACAAAATTGCTATTAATATGGACATGGAATAAACAAATTTTTATAGACAAGTATAGACAATCACATATGTGTTCTTCTATCAGACGGCAAGATGGGTATAGCCCAGTGTTGCCCTTGGCAATTGCTGCCCAGAAATAGAGTTTAATTCAATACCCAAGTGGAGTCATAAACTCCTCCAAGGGGCTCGATTACATGACAATGTGCAGTTATTATAGGATGATTGTATAATTCCACTTATGAGACTGAAATGGTGCCATTAATAATTACCCTGGGACAACAGACGTTAACTGGGGACTGTCCCAGCACAGCAGGACATTCGCTAAACTGGTTATTAGTCATCTTATTCTCATTTGTTATATTTTATTTAGAATGCAGTTTTGTAGGACTCCTCTGGTACTTTGGAAATATAAATCCAGAACATATGATAATATAAAACATATTTGCATACCAAGAAAAGGTTTTGCCCATTCCTCCCATTTAAGGAGTTTTTTAATGAAAGTCTTCTTGGCATTATAAACTTACAATGCATTCTAGAACACCACACAGTATGAATACAAATTAGCATAGCTGACTCATTACCTAAGATCCCGGAGTTGCCAGGGGAAACATTCCCATGGTCAGAATCTCCCAAGACTGGTGGAAATTGCTTTCTTTTAGTACTAAGAGAGCGTAACAGCCATTTTTAAAACTAATAATCAGCAACACAGCATTACTGGCCCCTTGCCAGTAAACAGATGTTATAATAATTCTTTTCTTAAAAGCTGAGCCAGTATACATAAAGGGATTCAGAATTCCAGACAAACTTGACCTTCTGTGGTCCCCCAAACATTAAATTTCTGAAGAGATTTCAAAGTGAAATAATCTACCTGACTTTGACTGGCATTGTGGTTCTCTCAAAAACCTGTAATTTCTAACTGCTTTGAAACCTAATTGTTCATCATAGAATTACTATTTTAGTTTGAATTGGTTTTGTTTTACAGATATTTAATACTACCTTTTTTTCTGGAAGGACTATAATACTTACTTTACTTGTACACTCTGGTATGTACCTTCCTCCAGAAAATGCCCCCCCACCTTTTATCCTTATCTTGTTCACAAACAATATAACTCTCCTGCTCTCCCTTCTTATCCTTTGTCTTTATTCAAGCTGGTGCTTGAAGGTCTTTCAAAATATGCCCGTCACTCAGAGGAAGGAACGAGGGTTCTTAAGAGCAGAGGGGTACCTGCCCTTCAGTATCACAAGTTGCTTATAAACCCAGGGGTTATCGGAGACCGGGACTGGACAGGAGAACTTCTCAGAACCTTTCCCCTGCTGCTTCCTCCAACCTGTTCATGCTTATCTTGTCCTCTTTGTTTTTGTGGGGTTTCTTTGGGCTTTTTTCTTGTTTTGTTATTAAGGTTTTACTTTTAATTCCAGTATAGTCAACATATGTCTTTTTCTTTTTAAACAAAATAAAACAACTATTTGGATACTTTGCTTCAATAAATTAGAAATGTCACTTTCCTCAAAAATCTAAGATTGTCAACATCATCAGAATGATCCACTAGATTAACTTATTATCTGGTAATAATTGCCACCAACCAATAGATAAATCTGTAAGAAGCCTCAGACCTGAAATTCACTGTACGTTCTATTTTGAATATAAACAAGACGGAAGGCCCAGTTTTAGCATGAAGTAGCCAGATCACTAGCTAAAGCTCCACTAGTGTGTTTTAAAATAGGCAGAAAATTAAATATAATCTTTAAAAAGAGGGGGGCACCTGGGTGACTCAGTGGGTTGAAGCCTCTGCCTTCAGCTCAGGTCGTGATCCCAGGGTACTGGGATCGAGTCCCTCATCAGGCTCTCTGTTCAGTGGGGAGCCTGTGTCCCCCTCTCTCTCTGCCTGCCTCTTGGCCTACTTGTGATCTCTGTCTGTCAAATAAATAAATAAAATCTTTTAAAAAATAGGCAGAAAACTAGAAATGGAGATTTTCACTAGCAAGCATATGATTTTTCAATCACTGAATTTGATCTCTCCTGTGTTTCAGTTAATCTACCAACACTTAGAATGATTGCTTTTTCTTCCCAGATTGATTTATTTTTCCCTCATAGTCAAGCCATCTTTCAAGTTTAAAAATTCAGGTTTATTGAGCAAAGGGAGTATCCTTAAAATTTTCACTGCATCTTAGTTTATGTAAGTCTACCAGCAGGAGAATTTTATCACTCCCCAAGGATGAGTATGAGCTATTTGGGTCTGGCTGCCTGTTAAACTGTGCCTATTTATTTATGGTCTGTGTAACATGAGGGAGAACGGAAGTTGGCTCCTGTGAGCATTCTCCAAGCCTGGACATGGCTTTGCTTCTGCTAAACACCCTGACGTGAATAGACTCTGTCACAGACGCAAAGGTCACTTCTCCATTTTGTTCATATTGAGAAACAATTTAGATAATTATCTGTCTTTTGTATCTCAGAAGAATAGGAGCATGGGGGAGGGAGTTGTTAGATTTCCTTGAATTTTCTTTACTAGACTACCTCAGACTCTTGAAATTGTAAAACAGAGCCACAGTGTGGCCCACGTAAGGAGCGTGTCGCTTCCCAAGCCATGGCCCACCCATTTGTTATGTTGCTGTTTCTGGAAATCTTTTGTTCTTACAGAGATACCTCATGTCCTGCCATGAGAGTGTGCCTCAGCATGTATCAGGCCAATTTATAGAACTCAGATAACATTTCCTCTAGATTATAGAACCATTTCAAAGGTTGCAAACACATATTGAAAGACACACTATACAATTACGCTACGGGCTGTGGGCTTTTGCCTGTACGGTGCCCAAGGAGGTCGACAGGTGGATAGGCATACACGGGTGGTGGGACTGATAGGGCACAGAGGACAGTGTGGAGAAGGACTGTGAGAGTCCAGAGGAATAAAAGCATCCTTTGGGAAATTCAGGAGCAACTTCTAGAAGGTAGCATTTTAGGATGGCTCCCTTCCTGTGCGGATAACTTGCAGTTTGTTCCAAATTAAAGCTGGAGATTTCACTAATCCAGCCTCCTTATCTTTTCATCCACAACCAACATTTCTAATATTTAATTTCCACACAGATGGTTATACTCATAAAACTTCCATTTAAAGGAACATGTTTGGAAATTTTAAAATTCTTTTGAGTTGAAAAAAAAGTCTTTTCAGCCTCTCTCCAGAATGACTTTCATACAGCTTCTACTTTCCTTCAACTTCAAGCTACTCCCATACTCTCAGACAATATTCTTGTCTCATGTTTCGGAAATAAGATGGAAGCTTCCAGAATGCAGCTCTTCCAGATGGGCCAGTGATTAGTTTATTCTGCTTCGACCTGGCAGCAGGGGTGGGCTCTAGGATGGGGTGTTTTCATTGTCACAAGCCTCAGTGAATCTGTATTTACACGGGTAGATTGTTCTGGGTGTTGTAGCAGGAGCTGTGTGAGGACAAAGAGTTCCCCATGTCAACTATCACTTAACTCCCTTATTTTCAATTCAGCACCCCAACTGCTATCCTTTCTGCCTGAAATCTCCAGCCTTCTGTACTGAGCAACTCTTAGGCTTCCTTCGGGATTCTTCTTGGGCATTTCCTCTTCCAGGAACCTTTCCCTGAAACTTTCCCAGGCTGTCTTGACCACCAGCCGTAGGAGCCATTCCAGTATATCCCAATGACACACTGTGCTTACCCCTGGATTGGCACTCCACCCACTCTCTGCACTGACTAGTAAAAACAGACCTATCTCCTCCTACAAGCAAATGAAAACTCCCCAGGGTACAGGACTGAGTCATGAGTCTTTGCATCCTTAGCATCTCGAGGAGGGCCCAGCTCACGGTCTGTGCTTGCTGAAAACTACTAAAGGCAAGGAGGCAGTCTGACAGGAAAGAATGAAAGGGAGGCAATTGAAGGTTCATCTAAGTTGTATATCGTTTTAAATTTAAATTCAAAAGACTTGTGGGGCATCACTGTGGCGCCGTTACATGTCCAACTCTTGGTTTCAGCTTAGATGGTGATCTTAGGGTTGTGAGATCAAGCCCTTTGTTGGGCTTTGCACTCAAGAGGGAGTCTGCCTGGGACTGTCTCTCCCTCTCCCTCTGCCCCTCTATCCATTGCCCGCTCTCTCTCTCTTTCTCAATGAGTAATTTTTTTTTTAAATTTCAGAATACTTGTTACAACACTTTCAACTCCTTTTGCCAATTTATTTTTTTGCCCCCATTATCTCTCAATTACGTATTTCTGTTTCTTCTTTATTTTCCTTTCTAAGTATTATTTCTTCACTTCAACCATGGGAGTTCAAGGGTAACACCCTTACACTTTTCTATCTCTGCTCCATGACCCACAGTCTGTACCTCTCTATCCCTGTTTTATGATATGTGCTCCCCCCCAGACCCCCACAAATTTGTGCTGCCATTCTGGTTAGACCAGCATTCGGGTTCCATATGACACTCTGTAAAATGTTATGAACCAGAAGAACCACGTTGTATACTTGAATTACATTTCTGCCAGTCACTCCCTCATTTTCTGGGTAAGAAAGCAAAGAGAAAATAAATAACTTTAGCCAAAACCCATTATTTTGCCCGTTAGAGCCAGAACCAGGGTCAAAAGCCACCCTTCTAATTCCCAGTAAAATGGATTTTCCATGACATCATGCTGCCTCTCAAAAAACATTTATTTTTTCAATTTAAAAAATCTTAGTGAACCCATCTGAAGAAAAGCCAAGCATTTATGTGACTCTATCAAAATATTCTTTACATTTAATTCTGGTTTTAGTCAAATTGATCCCTGGTGACAACTTATATTTCTTGTCAACTAGAACCGAGATAAATGTAGATAAGGGCCCAAGTAAAAAACGTAGAGCTAGAAAGAATTTCATCTGGTTTTTCGTTTTGAAGATGAGAGGACTAATGCCCGGAAAGGTTAAAATGACTTGCTGAGCGTCACACAGTGAGTTTGGAGCCCCACGGGGCTGAAATTCCAGCTCAGCTCAGAGCCTGTGCTCCCTCGGGAGTGTACCCCCATCCTCTAAGACACCACTCACCTCCTCGAAGGCACCTTCCTTTTATAAAATCTCTCTTAGGCATGCCTCAGCATTAAACTTACTCTCTACATTAAACTGACTCATCCCCCAGAAATGACGTTAAAACCTGTCAAAGTAAGTCAAAAGCAGGGTATAAATGCACTTCTTAAAACCAGGGTTCTGTTAAGTAACCTCACATGACTGCACATAGAACTCCATCCTGTGTGGGGACCAGGAATACAGTGATGTCAGCAGAAGGAGAGCGACAGGAAAACATTCCTAAGTGTCAAGAAGAATTAGTGTCATGAATAGAAGACAGTACCAGCCCCGGGAGGGCAGAGAGGAAGGACTGGCTGCCCCCTTGCACTCACCCCAGTTCACCCCCGAGGCCCCGGGTCAGAGTTCCTGTGGAGTGTGGTCTCTCCTCTCCCCTTCTGGGCAATCCCCTTCATTGCCTGTGACCCTGTCATGTCACTCTTGGAAACAGACACGACTTCATGCTGCCTCTTGCCCTTGACCTCCAGGCTTCACAAGAATTGGAGCTGCTGGGGGAATCCTCAGATCCCAGCCACGGAGCGAGGTGTAGGGAGAGCGAGGTGTAGGGAGAGAGGGAACCTCGGGAGGCAAGTGCAGAGAGAACTTTTTGTCTTTGGGGGAGTATGGGTTTTGGGGTGTAAACGGAAACCATTGAAAAAAACAAGAAAACTAACACAAAAGAGAGGATGACAAACTCACTTGGGTCTGATTATGTAAGCCCGTAATTAATTATCGTCATTATTAGGAATCATTTGTTTGTATGTAATTACTATGTAGCTTAGTATCCATGATACAGGACATAATTTGTGTCATACAGCTCTGCCCAAATTTCATTAGAAAGTTTTACCCATTGGTGTTTAGTGGTCTTAATCTGTTGCTCACATAGTAGGCACAAGTTAAAAGAATGTTTTGCAAAGCAAGATCCAATAGTATTCTTTTCTCCTGCCCCAGAGTTCCTGCTTTGCCACTTGCCTCCTAAAGTCCCGGGAGAGCAGTTACCCGGTTCCTAGATATCCTTGTGCCGTATATACTCCTGGAGCCATCCTGCTGCTTTGAAATGAGCGTCTATGGTCATTTCATGCATGCATGAAGGTGGCATGAAGATGACCCGAAGATGCTGTGACCTAGTCCTGCCCTCTGGGTGTTCGCAGCCTAGAATCCGTACCGTGCACCTCTCTGGCCACGTATTCCAACACGCCCACTGTGGGGATTCACGCGTTCACTGCATCGCTGCTTATCACACAAAGAAACATTTTCTATAATAAAAGTGTCCTTCGCAGTCACTTAGCATGTGTGTTTTGCCCACGTACACTCTCAGCCCACTTGAGCCAGCATAGCAGCTGGGAGCACTCCCTTGACGCCGTGAGCCTGGGAGCACCAAACCCTAAGTGTTCAGCTGTGAGCAACACACCCCTCTATCCTCAGCTGTGTGTGTGTGTGCCCATGCGTGCATGCATAAGGCATCTAGCGCCTTTCTCCCTGACCTCTCTTTATGCCATTATTTTGCATTCTCTGATTACTACCTTTGACCCAGAGTAGCTGTCAAAAGTGTGTGAAAACAGTGGGTCCTGTTGGAAGCAAAGGAAGACCACGCTGCCGGATGTTACAGCTCAGGTTCTACCCGAACTCCGTGTGCCTGAGGAAGCGGTTCAGGAAGCACAGGGTAAACATCAGTAGGCAATGTGTTATAAATATTATAGCCTCAGAGGAGGACCCAACCGCTATATGGATAACCGGAAGAAAGGGCATTTCCGTGGGGTTGCAATCCGTGTTTCCGAGAATTTTTAGAACCTGGGTCATACTAAAAGCATGTATTGCTTCCACCCACTCTAGTAGCATGGCTGGCTTTTGTACCTTCCTTCCTTTTCCTTAGCTGCACAACCCCCTGGAGAATTCTGTTGACCCGGAAAGCACGATAGCTTTAAAAATTGCCAAATAGGTTTGGCGTCTTAGAACACAAAAGTTCAGTCTAAGACTGAAATCCCCTGGCCAGGAAACGTCACGCGAGATCGTTTCATGGCAATAATGATAAAAGTACATGGTGGTAGCTATCTCTCCCTGGGGCTCCCTCATATAGACCAGAACCGAAGCGCTTGCACACACTTTGCTGTAGTTGAGGTAAGCTTTTCCTTGACTGTGGAAGCCTGATGGCCAGGCTTCAGTCGACTCTAGTGTTGTTGGATGTTAACCTTTTGAGAGCTCCTGAAGATTAAAGAGGCAAAAACAGAAAGGATAGAATATATAAAGACCTGCTGGTTTGCCCCCCACTCCCACGGCCTGAAATTAATTAGCAGCTGTTTCTGGGGGAACGCTGTAGAATGTGCTCGCAAGTGGCAGCAAGAAGAACGTGTTTCCGTGCCAGTCAGCTGTGGCCATGCCAATTATTTGTGGTTTCTTAACATGTGTTTTTGACACTCACCTACACAACGGTGGTAACATTTGGTTTCCCTTAAAGATTTGTTTGTAATTATAGCCTTTATCCCCTTGATCCCATCCTCTCTCTTCCATAGGCTCACGTTTTCCAGAAGTCTCCTTCATCTTTTGTTTCTGTTTGAACCGAAATAGAAGAAGGAGAGGAATAAATACTCTAGGGAAAGTAACAGGTTGTTCTGCACGGATTCTGCAGCCTTGTAATTTGATTTCGGACAGCCATTCCAAGAGCTCTATCTGGGTGGGCGAGCAAGGAGGCCACTAGCACGGACTCAGGGGCCACGGGAGGGAGTCCTCCCAGGCCCAGTGAAAGGTCCAGCCAGAAACTGAGCTGAGGCCTCACAGGGATCAGAGTCCAGCGGAGGGAGGAGCAGGGTCAGGATGGAAGAGCACGCAGAGCCAAGAGGGCCATGTGTTCCCTGCCTCTGTTAGGAGACGGCTTCTGCTGCCCAGCGGCTGGGCCCTGCCGTGCTGGTTGCCACAGCAGCATGGACTGGCAGGAGAGAGCCAGGAGGAGTCTGGCAGACACCCAACCGACCGCTTCTTGTGGAGAGGTTTGTACACGGAGAGTTAAGCTCAGATTCTGTTGCGAGCAGTCTCCCACATGTTCATTTAATATATTTATTAAGCATCTATGATGTTTAAGGATGTATGTCTCAGGCACTGTGCCAGCTACTGCTGTCAGATAACAAAATGCAAAGTAAAATAATAAACGGATACTTTGCCCCCCATTTTAGCCCACGTTGGTGAAATCTTTAAAATGTCCTTTCTTTTAATCTAGCGGGGTATTTTTGTTGCATAATAGTAGACTTAGGAAGACAGTCATTTCGGTGAGAGTTGTCAGAAGCTGTAAACTCAAATAGAGAAATAAAAGAGGATGTATATAGGTATGTGTTCCAGAACATCCTATCAGATAGAGGAAGGGAGGTGTTTTAGATTTATCATTTCAGATCTTTTAAAAATACTTACCAAGCACATCGCTGTGCCAGGAGGCAAAATACACGTACATTTCTAGGAGTATTCAAGCAGAAAGGAGGAGGGTGAGACAGAGTTGGTTGAGTCTGGGGAGGTAGGCAAAGAGTCTAGCCCAAAGTCAGGAAAAGAGGGAGTGCTGGTTGATGTGAAGAAGCCCACGAGAAAGGATAGGAACCCTTTCTATGCCAGAAGAGTCCATCCACTCCAGCAGAGCAAGAGCTCTTACCACCTGTTCTGCTTCTTACATGTAATATGACAATCACCCCAACAGGCATTTGTCTTCAGGACCAGGGATAAGACCTAGTACACCACCACCCCCCATCCCCTGACCCATCCGCTCCAGTTGCCGCCTCTGCCAGCTTGCTCATTCCTAGACTTTCAAACAAAGGAAAGACCTGATTTCTCAGTTAGTGTGAAAGGCACTTAGAATGTGAATGCCCTTTGGGGTTAATCATTTAGTGTGAATGAATATCCACTGTGGTGTAATTTTTTAATATTCATGATCACAAATCAGATCCTTCCCTGCTTTGTAAAAATGAAGAGGGATTAAAGAGGGCAGGAGGCCACGGAGTATTTGAAAGCCAATGTTGCCATCAGCCAGGAAAGACGTGAAGATGAGTTGCACACTTGGCGGTTTGCCAGAAATTGAAATCGGAACACATAGAAGGTACCCAAGGACAAAGGCATTTTTGTCATGCATCTCATTATAGAAGCTATGTGTTATTTATGAAAACTGGGTGAGAGTCAGCTTTTTTTTTTTAACATAGCTGTCTTCATATGAAATACCATCTTTCCTAGAGACATATTGACGTGACTTCCATTGTATCTAGGAAAGACATTTCTAATCTGTGAGTTAGAGTGACCTCA
This sequence comes from Mellivora capensis, assembly GCA_004024625.1. Lineage (NCBI taxonomy): Eukaryota > Metazoa > Chordata > Mammalia > Carnivora > Mustelidae > Mellivora > Mellivora capensis. The sequence continues at coordinate 14,631 of PISX010029520.1, forward strand.
GACAGTAATATGTTTGAGGCAGGTATGTTCAGTACCTTATTATGGCCTGTGTCACCCTATACTGTGACTTTGTTCCCCTTTATACGGTACCTTTCTAGAAGCAAAGATCCTGTTTTATGTATTTCTGTGTCCCAGTGAGTAGCAGATGTGCCATAACCATATGCAGAAATGTTTGGATAAGAGAATGAATAAATCCATTCAGTTGTCCGTTAACCAATCAAGAAAATTGTAGGCAACCATAATAAATAGGATTTCTGTGCTGGTATTATTATAACAATTTTGATGTCCAAAAATGCAAAGAATGTCTTCTTGTTAGAAATAGGACCTCCTCCCAAAGGTCAGGACAGTAGCTTCTGCCCTGCTGCCCGTCATCCATTCTTCAACACATGGGTTTATTAGTCCACATGCAGTTGGCTCCAGGTAGCAGAAACTGACGGTAGCTTGAGCTCTCTGGATATTTATTATTTGCTTATGTAGAAGATCAGAGTGAAGTGACTCCGGGGCTGGTTCAGCAGCTCCACTGTGCCGTCCGGGACATAAGCTCCTCCATCCCTCCATCCGCCACCTTCGTCTCATTGCCACATGGTTACCAGGTGTAGGCCGTAGCTCCGTGCATCACATCCCCGTGTTTCCCAAGGCAATGAGTGTACGTGTGTCACAGGGGAGAGCAGGGCGGTCCTTCCAGAGCAGCAAGAGAGTTCTTCTCTTCCCAGAAACCTCCTCACAGCCCTTCTCTCCCATCTCAGGTCACATCCCCTTTCCCTAAACTAGTCACGGGCAGAGAGCAGTGGGATTGCTGTGCTTAATTCCATTCAACAATGATTCATCTGACTTCTGTTTAGGAAGAAGAAAGAGGCAGGAGTGCCTGGGTGGCTGTCAGTGAAGCCTCTGCCTTTAGCTCAGGTCACAACCCCAGGGTCCTGGGATCGAGCCCCGCATCAGGCTCCCTGCTGGCTGGGAAGCTGCTTCTTCCTTTCCCTATGTTCCTCCCCTCCCTTGTACACTTTCTCCCTTTCTCTTTCTCTCTCTCTCTCAAATAAATCCTTTTAAAAAAGAAGAAGAAGAAGAAGACAGAGGGCGTGGATGTTGGGTAGGCAGCTAGAAATATCTGCTGGACCACACCTAGTCTCCAGCTAGAAAAAGAGAGTCAGCTCTGTTGTCCCGTCCTACCTCCAAGAGCTAACTTTTCTTCCAGGATTATATTCTGGCTATTTATATCATTTTATTGATGGTTTTTAAAAATCCTGAACTTGAGAAGGAGCCTAAAATACATGAGCCTTGCCCAGAATTACAAGGTTTTAGTGAGTCATGTCCCTTCCTAGCTCTGACTTTGGGTTGCTTTACTCCAGAACATTTTTATGAGTTATATTTTACAAGTTCCATGTTTTTTTCCACTTTAATTCATATATAAGAGGATTTCTGGGATTATGATTCTTAGGATTACGGTTCTTAGGATTTCAGTACACTTACCTAAAAGGAAGTAGATGTGTCAGCTGCAAGAAACACATTAAGGTCTCAGCACATACATCAATTTGCACCAAAAGTTGTAAGGATCTGGGGTGCCTGGATGGTTCATTTGGTTATGTGTCCAGCTTCTGGTTTTGGCCTAGGTGGTGATCTCAGGGTCCTGATCTCAGGACCATGGGATCGAGCCCCTTGTCAGGCATCACACAGCCCAGAGTCTGCTTAAGACTCTCTTTCCCTCTACTCCTGCCTCCCAAAATAAATTTAAGAATCTTTAAAGAAATTTTATAAGGGGGGGCGCGTCTGGGTGGCTCAGTGGGTTAAGCCTCTGCCTTTAGCTCAGGTCATGATCCCAAGGTCCTGGGATCAAGCCCTGCATCAGGCTCTCTGCTCAGCAGGGAACCTGCTTCCCCCTCTCTCTCTGCCTACTTGTTCTCTCTCTCTCTGTCAAATAAGTAGATAAAATCTTAAAAAAAAATTTTTTTTGTAAGGATCCATGACAGTTGTGGCATAGGGAAAAATTTTGATCTGTTTAAATGAATATAGTAGTGTCGATTTCAGTAATTGGAATGATTCACTTAAATTCTTTCTAGGTGAAACCAACCCTCAAAGGAAATGCATTCCAAATCCTCAACACGTACTTCAAAGTATTCAGCAGTTTATCAACTTTCAGGATGACCAGTGGCTCATGTCTGTCTGTCCCCAGGAAACAAGCTTCCTGGAATGATAGGCCTTCCCTAATATCTGTTTCAGTTTCTCTCCTGGCTTGGACTATCTTAGACTTCCTGCCTTGGACCTTTTATGAACAGTTATTAGTTCATGTAGGAGATTCCCCAAAATGCCTTTGAAAACCCTTTGGCAGATGCGCTAGAGAAATATATTCCTATGAGTATAATGGCATTCATAAAATAACACAAAATTAGATAAACTTCCAAAATGCCTTTTTTTTTTTTTTAAGTAAGAGTCCTGGAATCTTGTGGTATATATTTCTCCGGAATAAATCAGGTTTGGGCTGATGATTGTTTTTGTCAAGAATTTGTCAATTTTGAAACACCTCTAGATTCCCACTTGGGATTAGTCCATGGCTGCCTTGTTGTTGGCAATGTAACCATGCCCTTTCCCAGGAGATGGCCTGGGAAGAACAGGCGGCAAAGAACATTCCAGTTCCTTTCTGCCCAGAGGTTTCATAGCCAATTTTCTGCCTCCCTGTTGGCCCATTATAGCTGTCTTCGCAGCTCCAAGAGCATGATTTCAGAAGTCACTGAAAGGGGTAATTTGAGGGCTTTTTCTTTTGTCTTATGCCATCATTTTTAGTATTTGTTCTTTTTTTTTTTTTTTTTTTATTTGATAGAGACACAGTGAGAGAGGGAATACAAGCAGGGGGAGTGGGAGAGGGAGAAGCAGGCTTCCTGCCGAGCACGGAGCCCAATGTGGGGCTCGATCCCAGGACCCTGGGATCATGACCTGAGCCTAAGGCAGACGCTTATTGACTGAGCAACCCAGGAGCCCTTAGTATTTGTTCTTAAAAGGCTCTTTGCTTACACCAGAATATCTGGATTGTAGGAAGTGTCTAAAGAAGATAACTCATTTTCGATTAAAATAAAGTAACCGGACACAGAATTTACTTTCTGTTTTTCTTCTGAAGTTCTTTTATTTATTTTAAAACAATGTACCTGAATATACACACACATATGCACGCACACACACGCATGCACGCACACACACACGTACCCCAAGGTGAGGAATGATGCTTAGAACGGTTATTGAAATAATGCTGTCATTGCTCAGACCATTTTTGGAACTTCATCTCTTAGAATTGGCCTAAAGAAGAGTCACAGCTCTTATAAGCAAACTAGTCTCATTATTGTGTAAGCGTACCTGGTTTTGACTAAAACCCTAGCTTGATCACAGTATATACCAGATTTGGAATCAGAGCATCCTGACACTAGGTGGGATGGTAGAAATTATTTAGTCCAACCCCCTTAGTTCCTGATGAGAAAGTTGAGGGCTAGAAAAGTTAATTAACTTGCTAAAGAGTACATAACAAGTTAGCAGACATTTTACACCAGAAATCAACTCTATCCTCTGCCTGTTTATTAAAAATCAAATTTAGTTTTAACACATAGTTGCCACCATTAAAGATATTAAAGAATCTTTCACTGTCTACAGGACTCTGTAGATCCTTCCAGAAGCAGTCCAGAAGTGTTTTGAGCAGTGATGGTATTGTTGTAATAAATGCTTCTTTTAAAAAGCTTATATTCTTGGAGAAGTAGCAGGCTGAGACTACGTCAGGTAGCAGGAGATCAGCTAGATAGCTTATCAAACCATTGCGAACACCTACAAATCCAACAGGAGATCAAAGAGAGGAAGAACAGCAATTCTGGAAACAGAAAATCGACCACTTTCTGGAAGGTAGAACCGGCGGAGAACTGAATCGAAAGCGATGGGAGGATAGACCGCGGGGGAAGAGGCCGGCTCCCGGCAAGCGGCGGAGCAACGGAGCACTAAATCAGGGCTTTTAAAAGTCTGTTCCACTGAGGGACATCGCTCCAGAGGCTAAACCGGGGTGAAGCCCACGCGGGGTCAGCGTGGCCCCAGGTCCCGCAGGGCCACAGAAGGATCAGGGGTGTCTGAGTGTCGCAGAGCTCGCAGGTATCGGAGCAGGAAGCCGGCTACAGAGACAGAGCCGAGGAGTGAGCTCTCAGCTCGGGGTTACCTTGAACCCGTCGCGGCTGGGTGAGCTCGGAGCGCGGCCGGAGGCGAGGGAGACGGGAGTGGCTGGGGCTTTTCTCTGAGGAGTGGGGCCCTGAAATCTCGGCCCCTCCGGGCCGGAGACTGGGCGGCAGCCATCTTCATCCCCGTCCTCCGGAACTCTACGGAAAGCGTTCAGGGAACCAAAGCTCCCGAAAGTGAAACCAAGCGGATTACTTAGCCTGGCCCCTGGTAAGGGCGGTGCAGCTCTGCCTCGGGCAAAGACACTTGAGAATCACTACAACAGGCCCCTGCCCCAGAAGATCAACAAGAAATCCAGCCAAGACCAAGTTCACTTAACAAGGAGAGCAGCGGAACTCCAGAGGAGAAGAAAGCAAAGCGCGGAATTCATGGCTTTCTCCCCATGATTCTTTAGTCTTGCAGTTAATTCAATTTTTTCTTTATTTTTTTTTTTTATTTTTCTCTTTTTCTGCTAATTTTTTTTAACTTTTACCCTTTTCTTTTTTTAACATTTTTTAACTAGTTTACCTTAACAATACCTTTTCCAAAAAAATAATAATCTTTTTGGAACCTTCATTATTATAGTCATATTTTATCCTTCATAGTATTTAACTTTATTTTTTGTATTCACGTAAGGGTTTTTTATTCTAAAAAATTTGGGGTAAAACTTCCTCTAGTGAATCAAAAGACACCCTAAATCTAGCATCAGGCTTGTTCTAGTCTCCAGCCTGAGCAAATTCTCTCCACTTTCTTTTTCTTTATTCTCCCAACCAACTTAATCAACTCCTTTTTTTTAGAAATTAAAAAAAATTTTTGTTTTTCATCTTTATAGGCATATTCCATCCCTTCACTGTGTTTACTCTTATATACATTTTTCATTCTTTAAAATTTTGGGAGGTATTTTCTTCTAAGAGACCAAAATACCCCACAATTAAGTGGATGACCCTGTTCTAGTCACCAGTCTAATATATATATATAATTTTTTTCTTTTTTATATTTTTTCTTTATTTGTTTTCTTTTTTTTTTTTAATTTTTTTTTTTTCTGAACTTCTTTTTATCCCCTTTCTCCCCCCCCACCCCACGATTTGGGGTCTCTTCTGATTTGGTTAAAGGGCATTTTCCTGGGGTCTTGGCCACCCTTTT
>PISX010029521.1:0-19963 GCA_004024625.1 Mellivora capensis
ACCAGCTTGCATTCCCACCAACAGTGTAGGAGGGTTCCCCTTTCTCCACATCCTTGCCAGCATCTGTCATTTCCTGACTTGTTAATTATATCACTAATTTTTTATTCTGCCTCATTTATCCAACAGTAAGAGCCTCCATTTTTGATTGTACCTCATTAGTAGCTTTTTTATTTCAACTTGGTTAGATTTTAGTTCTTTTATTTCTCCAGAAAGGGCTTTTATATCTCCAGAGAGGGTTTCTCTAATAATATCTTCCATGCCTTTTTCTAGCCTGGCTAGAACCTTGAGAATCGTCATTCTGAACTCTAGATCTGACATATTACCAATGTCTGTATTGATTAGGTCCCTAGCCTTCGGTACTGCCTCTTGTTCTTTTTTTTTGGTGGGTTTTTCCACCTTGTCATTTTTTTCCAGATAAGAGTATCTGAAGGAGCAAATCAAATACTAAAAGGGTGGCAAAGACCCCAGGAAAATGCACTTTAACCAAATCAGAAGAGACCCCAAATTGTGGGGGGGAGAAAGGGGAATAAAAGAAGTTCAGAAAAAAAAAATAAAAATAAAGAAAAAATATTTATTTAGACTGGTGACTAGAACAGTGTCACCCACTTAATTGTGGGGTATTTTGTTCTCTTAGAAGAAAGTATCTCCCAAAATTTTAAAGAATGAAAACTGTATATAAGGGTGAACACAATGAAGGGATGGAATATGCCTATAAAGATGAAAAAAAAATTTTTTTAAATTTCTAAAAAAAGGAGTTGATAAAGTAAGTTGGTTGGGAGAATAAAGAAAAAGAAAGTGGAGAGAATTTGCTCAGGCTGGAGACTAGAACAAGCCCAGAGCTAGATTTAGGGTATATTTTGATCCACTAGAGGAATTTGTACCCCAAATTTTTTAGAAGAAAACCCTTATGTGAATACAAAAAATAAAGTTAAATACTATGAAGGATAAAATATGACTATAGTAATGAAGGTTCAAAAAAGATCATTATTTTTTTGGAAAGGTATTAAGATAAAGTAGTTAAAAAATATTAAAGAAATGGCAAAAGTTTAAAAAAATTTAGCAGAAAAAGAAAAAAAGAAAAAAATTAAAGAAAAAATTAAATTAACTGCAAGACTAAAGACTCATGGGGAGAAAGCCATGAATTCCGTGCTTTGCTTTATCCTCTGGATTTCTGCTGCTCTCCTTGGTAAGTGTACTTGGTCTAGGCTGGATTTTTTGTTGATTGTCTGGGGGAGGGGCCTATTGTAGTGATTCTCAAGTGTCTTTGCCCGAGGCAGAGCTGCACTGCCCTTACCAGGGGCCTGGCTAAGTAATCAGCTCGGTTTCACTTTAGGGAGCTTTTGTCCCCTGAACACTTTCTGTAGAGTTCTGGAGGACAGCAATGAAAATGGCGACTTCCCAATCTCCGGCTCAGAGGAGCCGAAATTTTGGGGCCCCTCTCCTCAGTGCACCCCCAGAGAAATGCCCCACTCCCATCTCCCTGGCCTCCAGCTGCACTCTGAGCTCACCCAGCCTGCGACCGGTTCATGGTAACCCCGAGCTGAGAGCTCACTCCTCGGCTCTGTCTCTGTAGCCGGCTTCCCTGGTCCGATACCTGCGAGCTCTGTGACACTCAGACACCCCCGATCCATGCTAACCCAATGTGGGCTTCACCCCAGTTTAGCCTCTGGAGCAATGTCCCTCAGTGGAGCAGACTTTTAAAAGTCCCAGTTTAGTGCTCCGTTGCTCTGCCGCTTGGGGTGGAGGGAGCCGGCCCCTCCCCCTGCGGTCTATCCTCCTGTCGCTTTCGATTCACTTCTCCCCCGGTCCTACCTTTCAGAAAGTGGTCATTTTTCTGTCTCCAGAATTGCTATTCTTCCTCTCTTCGACCTCCCATTGGATTTGTAGGTGTTTGCAATGGTTTGATAAGCTATCTAGCTGATCTCTTGGTACCCGATGTAGTCTCAGCCTGCTACTTCTCCATCGTCTTGACTCCTCTCTCCCAACACTCTTTTTTTTAAATATGAGAATCACATGGAGCAACATAAAAGGGAAGCAACCTTTTTTCATTTATTATTTTGCTCTTTGAAAAGCTTGAAGAAAGTAAAACACCCTTTTTAAATTTCTCCACAGATGAAAACAGTTCTCATCTATGGAATGATGTTTAATCTTCACATCACCTATGTAAATGCTTCTTCTCTTTTATCTGTTTCAGTATGCTTCCCTAACATTTATAGACCAGCAAGTACACTTCCTGTTGGCTAATTTAACATCTGCAGATTGTGTTCAGATCCCATGGAATCTGAATAACTTAGATGTTCTAAAATTCCTTTTACTGATTCAGGAAGCTTGGCTTAGCTCTGAGACCTCTCTCCTAGCCAGGAACACACAGAGTGAATTTGGAAATGAATGAGTGAAATAGAGTAACTGTCTGCATGTGACAGTTCCCAGGGATGAGTTCCCTAATAATTTACTGCTCTATTTCTAGCATTAAAGACGTTTCACATGTAAAGTGTTCCTCCCTTCTTCTCCTTTAATCTCCCTGACTCAGTGCAGATTCATTAAGCACTATACATGAGCACTTAGGAAAGTTTTTTGTGTGAATGGGAGCTCACATAATGGGAGGTATTATGAGAAGTAAAATGAACAGAATAGTCCAGAAAGTTGGTAATCTAGTAGATGTCCTAAAATTTATATGCTAAACCACCATTAAAAAGTTCTATGTAGGGACACCTGGGTGGCTCAGTGGGTTAAAGCCTCTGCCTTTGGCTCAGGTCATGGTCCCAGGGTTCTGGGATCAAGCCCTGCATCGGGCTCTCTGCTCAGCAGGGAGCCTGCTTCCCTTCCTCTCTCGCTGCCTGCCTCTCTGCCTACTTGTGATCTCTGTCAAATAAAATCTTAAAAAAAATACTTGATGTCTTAAAAAAAAAAAAAAAAAGGATGTACTTGCTTACATAGAACTTATCAAGGTACAAGTGCCTAAGCATACTCAGGGTAAAGGAACATTCAAAATGAAATAGAATTACTCAAATAAGTGTTCTTAGAGAAATCCATTCTTAAGCCAAGCATGAGAAGAAAGTGATCAGCAGAGATTGGGGAAGGAAATTGGCTACCTTCTAGTCAGCATTGATTTTGTAAGGTAAAACACCTCATTAAATGGCCTCATGGTTTCATTTATTTTACCTTTTAATGATCACCACATTTTGGTTTCTTTTGTTTATTAAATGATTAAACTGCCATATCCATTAAAACTGTAATTTTTTTTTTTACACAAAACCGTCATTAGTGGTATAAGATTGCATTCTCAGAAATTAGCATTGCTGGGATGCCTAGGTGGCTCAGTTGGTTCAGCTGCTGCCTTCGGCTCAGGTCATGATCCCAGAGTCCTGGGATCAAGTCCCACATCGGGCTCCTTGCTCAGCAGGGAGCCTGCTTCTCTCTCTGCCTCTTCCTTCTTGTGCCTGCTCTTTCTCTCTCTCTCTCTCTGACAAATAAATAAATAAATAAATAAAATCTTAAAAAAAACAAAGAAATTAGCATTGCCTATATCAGGATTGGCCTATCAGTAGGCATTTGTTGAATTGTTTAACAACAGGTAGAGATGGAAACAAGTCAGTCATAAACAAGGTTCACTTTATCAGGAAAAACTGCCCTCCCATTGCAGAAATGTCATTATCTCCCAGATTTGGACTCAAGAATGAAACCTTGTTCTCCAACTCAGATATATTAATGCTTCCTCCTCCCTGAGGAATTTGAGGTAAACCAGCTCAAGTTTATGTTGATTCAACTGTTTTTGGGTGTCATAGAAGTGAACTCAGAGAAACATCAGTGAGCCCCTAGCTAAAATTTAAAAGAAATCAGAAACATTGCTGGGACCTATCATTCCCAGTGAATCACCAACAACACAGAAACATTCCAGTTGTGATAGAGACACCGGCACACAAACCTCGGTTTAAAGAAGGCAGGTGACCAGCAACAGCAAGCAAGACTGTAGACTCGGGAATCTTCCTTTCTGGTAGAAGAACAGAGAAAACAATAGTCATAATATTTCTAGATTAACAATTGCTATCATTCAATGATTCAAATGCAGCTCTTGAGTAACTGAGAAGTGTTAATAAAACCTATTTTTTGCTTCTTAAAGATATGAATGTTACTACACTGAGAGAACCCATTCTTTTTTTTACCTGGGACTTGAAACTTTTACATTCGATATGATACAGCAGAGGTAAGCACAGGGTCATGTCTGGACCTGGATGGTCACTTTGGCATTGACAGAGGTGCTGACAATTGAACTGAGTTTTAGGAAGGTGTAAGACTTAGAGTAAGGTGTAGGTGAGGTTGTCCAGACAAAAGAAACATGAGCAACACATATGTTTTAAGTAGGGTATAGACTTGATCTGATTGAGTTATAATGGTTTGTTTGACAGCAGTGGTGAGTGTTAAGAGGTAAGGCAGAGAAATTAGGTTGAATTTTTACAAACACATTATATCTGTAGAAATAGCACCAAAATGAAGAGAATACTAGAACACTATCCATCTCCTAATTACTTATGTTCCCTTCCAGTCACTGATGCATGAAAGGAAAACCACAGTCTTGACTTCTAAGATACCTGTCTTTTTTTTTTTTTTTTTCCCACTATGTGAATGAGATGAACAGTGTACTTTGTGTTTGGGTCCTTTTCATTCAGTTTCATTACATTTATGGGTTTCAGCTATGTTGTTACATGCTTTAGATATTTCACCTTATTGCCATGTAATTGGTATGACTATAGCACCATTTATTTACCCATTTTATTGCTGAAAGTTTTTTGATTAGTTTCTAAGGTTTTGCCTACTTCAAATAGTGCTATTGCTAGGGCTTCTGGATGGCTCAGTGGATTAAATGTCCAACTCTTGATTTCAGCTTAGGTCATGATCTCATGGTTTGGCTGGCTCCCCACTCATGGGGCATCTGCTTGAGGTTTTCTCTCTCTCCTCGTCTCCCTCTGCCACCACCCCCTGCTCGTGCACCTTGCTCTGTCTCTCTCAAATAACCTTTAAAAAAATATTGCTATTTCAATGAAAATTCTAGTGCATATTTGTGGATGGAATTTTGTGTGCATTTCTTTTAGGCATAACTATAGAAGCAGAAATCCAAGAACATATGAAATGCATTTAAGAGATTGCAGAAACATATTTTCAAAGAAGTACCAACTTACACCTTTTTCAGCAATACAAGAGAGTTACCATTCTCTATATTTTCTCTAAAATGTAGTATTTTTGTCATTATTTTTGATCGTCACAAATCTGGTGGATTTGTGGTTAGTATGTCATGGTGGTTTTAACTGACATTTATCAAATGATCCAAAAAAACTCAGTTTTTGTTGGGTGTGTTTGTACATAGTCTCTTGTAAGTTCTCTTTATATGTGTTTCCTCAGAAATACTGGGACTATACTTCTCCACTTTATCTATTGACTTCTTACTCTCTTCATAGTTGATAAACAGAAGTTCTTACTTTTTTTTTTTTAAAGATTATTTATTTATTTATTTGACAGACAAAGATTACAAGTAGGCAAGAGAGGCAGGCATGGAGAGAGAGGAGGAATCAGGCTCTCCGCGGAGCAGAGAGCCCAATGTGGGGCTCGATTCCAGGACCTTGGGATCATGACCTGAGCCGAAAGCAGAGGCTTTAACCCACTGAGCCACCCAGGCACCCCAGAAGTTCTTACTTCTACTATAATTCCTTAATGGTTAACACATTTTGCATCCAGTACAGAAACTTTGATCTTCTCTAGTGTAATCGAAGTGCAACTTTTGTCTCCAAAAGTTACATTTCATGCATGCCTGGCATATATTTAAAATACATGGTGTCAGACCTCGGAGTTCACTATGTTGTCTTAATGCACCTCGGTGTACAGTTTAGGAACTACAGAGAGAGTATGAATTCATGTTTCTTCTGTCTGCTTTAGCCAGTGTTATTTTGAAGGAGTTTGCCAATAAATCAATTAGCAAATATATTAATGATTGCTTCATATGATCTCTTCTTCAGACCTGTCATCATATTCCCTATTTAATCTTGATAGTTACAATTTGTTATTTTTCCTTTGCATCTTTTATTTTTCTTGAACAAATGATTAAGGGGCATATTTAATTAGTACTCATTAGTTTTCGATACAGTGTTCAATGATTCATTAGTTACCTATAACATAGTCCTCAATGCCACATGTGACTTTGAAATCAGGACAAAAAAAATTAAACATCTTACTTTTAGGAGTCATAAGTGGATTTTGTCATCCTAGGATTTCTTACCACTTATTTATTTCTGAAGTGTGTTTTTCATTTATTAACTCTTTCCTACTTATTCTCACCTCATTTCTGAGATTTTCATTTTAAAATAGTAAAGAATTACTTTCATCTGCTTTATGAGTGTGAACCTGTCAGATTTTAATTGTAGGTAAGGTGTTACTTTGCTCTTTCCTCTGTGAGAACTTCACATGGTGTTTGAACCTCTATGTTGAGCTGTTCATTTGGTATGAGATTAGTTGTCTGAAAGCCTTAAGAATGAGAGAGAAATTGGGATGATTTTTGTACCTCAACAAAGTAATGGAATAAAGATGTTTATAATAGTTATTTTTTTATATTCTTGGAATTTTAGTGGTAAGACCTGTTTACATTCTCACAATAGCAGTTTGTCTTCTCTTTTTTCTTTGTATCGGTGTTCCTCTCTCTCTTCTGGACCACTGTTGTTACAGACTATTACAATTTTCTTGATTGTTTCAAAGGACAAACTTCTGAACTTTTGGCTTTGTGAATTTACTGATTATTTGCTATATCATTGATTCCTTATGAATTATTTCCCTTCTCCATCCTTGTCATTTAATTTGTTCTTCTCTAGTGTTATAAGATGAACATTTAGGGGTGCCTGGGTGGCTCAATGGGTTAAAGCCTCTGCCTTCAGCTCAGGTCATGATCTCAGGGTCCTGGGATCAAGCCCAGCATCAAGCTCTCTGCTCAGCAGGGAGCCTGCTTCCTGCCTGCCTCTCTGCCTATTTGTGATCTCTCTCTCTGTCAAATAAATAAATAAAATATTTAAAAAAAAATAAGACAAACATTTAGATCATTAATCTCAGGCTTTTCCTATTTTCTTTTGTAAGAATGTAAAGCTATGTTTTTCTCTCTAAGCATAATAAATTAGCCTTCTGCAAATATTGGTATGTAATATGTTCATCATAATTTATTTAAAATTACTTATAATTTTCTAAGTTGATCCACAAATTATTCTTTTTTGACATGTGTGTTATGAAAAAGCCAGTTGTATTTTTAAATACTTAGGACTTTCTTGGGTATCTAATTTTACTGATTCTAATTTGCTTCTGTTTGTGTCAGAGGACATAGTCTGAAAGAGTGCTCTCCTTTGAAATTGAAGGACATTTGTTTTCTGCCCCAGCTCAGTGTCTACATTGGTAAACGTTTCATGTGTTCTAGAGAAGAACTTGTATTGTCTAGCTATTGGATGTGTTTTCTAGGAATACCATTTGAGATACAGTAATCAATAGTGATATTCAGGTCTTCCGTATCTCTATTGCTATTTCACCCAGTTGGTCTGTCAATTACTGACTGGTGTTAAAGATCATAATTATGATCATGGATTTGCCTGGTAGTTTTGCCAAATCATACTTCAGCTATTTTGCAGTTCCATTATTTCCATTATTTGGGAAAAACATAGTTATCAATGTTAAGTTTTCTGATACATTGAGCCTATAATCATTATGAATTGTCACTTCTGCCCTTTGGTAATATTCCTTGTTTCTATCTATTTGTTCTTGTATTTAGACAATTATTCTAGTCACTCTAGCTTTATTATGATTCAAGATGCATAGTACATAATTTTGCTTCCTTTTAGTCTCAGTGTCTTGGTGCTTTTTGATTTAACATGTATCTTTAGTAAAAGTGTATACTTGAGTTTAGATTTTCACCTGGCCTAAAAATCTCAGTCTTCTGAGAGTAGTCTACTTGTACCACAGTGATTTAAATGTTTGAATTTTTATTTATTTTATGATTTTTATTAATAGACTATATTTTTAGAGCAGGGTTTTTTTTTGAGATTTTATTTATTTATTTGAAAGAGAGTTGGGGGGCAGAGGCAGAGGAGGAGGGAGAGAATCACAAGCAGGCTCCACGCCCTGTGCACAGCCCAATGTGGGGCTCAGTCTCACAACTCTGAGACCAGGACCTGAGTCGATATCAAGAATTGGAAATTTAACAGACTGAGCCACCCAGGTGCCCTAGAGCAGTTTTAATGTCACTGAAAAAGGAGTTGGAAATACAGAGAGTTCCTATATATCCTTCACACCTCCATATATGTAGTTTCTCACTATTAGTATCTTGTATTAGTGAGATAAAGCTGTTAAGGATGGGCCAATCCTGTTACATTATTATTAACCAAATTTCTTAATTTACCTTCTTCCTATTGTCAGTTCTATTGCTTTTGACAAATGCAGAACTACATTATCCACTGTTACAGTAATGTACATGATACTTGGCCCTAAAAATGCCATTTTCTGCCTATTTTTTCCCTCTGTCCCTCCCCTCAACCCCCTAGCAACTGTTGAGCATTTTTACTACCTCCATTGATTTATCTCTTCCAGAATGTCTGCACTCCATGGAGAGTAAGTGTCAGGTAACTGATGACTTAGGGAGTCAACTCACATTTGATTATATAAGTTCTGCTGTGTCTCAGAAAGTGTTTGTTTTATACTCCTATTTTCCTGATGACACATAACAGAGACCTATATTGAAGAGAAAATAGTAATGGCAGGTTTAAAACTTTACTCATAATACTCCTTAAACATGTAAATGAAAGCTAGCATTTTTTCTCTATAAAAGATCTAAATTTGCTAGCAGTTTTCCCTTTTGCTGTGTTTTAAAAGAAGGATAAAAAAGTGACTTTTGAACAGATTTGGACTGCATAGGGCTACTTATGTGCAAACTTTTTGAGTACAGTACTGTACATGTGTTTTTTTTCTCTTCCTTGTAATTTTCTTAAGATTTCCTTACTTTAATGATAAGAATGCAGTATAGAATGCCTATAACCTATGAAATATGTGTTAATAGACTGTTTAAGTTATCCATAAGGTTTCTTGTCAACAGGCTTTTAGTAATTAAGTGTTTAGGGAGTCAAAAGTTACACTTGGATTTTCAGTTTTACAGGGGTTAGTGACCTTAACCCTCACATTGTTCAAGTGTCAGTTGTGTAGTTTAATTTGCCAACATATGATCTCACAGGCTTCATAAGTATAAAAACTTATTTTCAATAATTTAGTCACTTTCATATAAATATTCTGCCTTTCACAGCAGTGGGTACATGTAAAGGTGCTCAAGTTCAAACTAGAATGATGTATCATCTCAACCTGTTGGAATGGCCATTATCAGAAAGATGAGATGAGAAATGTCAGCATGAATGTGAAGAGAACCCTAGTGCACTCTTGGTAGAATTGTAAACTGAGGCAGCCACTACAGAAAATAGTATGGAAGATCCAAAAAACTAAAAATAGAACTATCCTAGGATCCAACAATTCCACTCCTGGGAACATAGCCAAAGGAAATGAAAACACTAACTTGAAAAGATAGCTGCATCCCCATGTTCACAGCTGCATTGTTTACAGTAGCCAAGACTTGGAAACAACCTAGGTGTCCATTGATGGACGAATGGATAAAGAAGTTGTGGTCTATACATAGACAGTGGAATATGATTCAGTCATACACACACATCCAGAAAATCTTACCATTTGCAGTAACATAGGTGGACCTTCAAGGCATCGTACTAAGTGAAATAAGCCAGACAGAGAAAGAGAAATACTGTATAATTGAAAGACAAATACAATATGATCTCATATGTGGGATCTAAATATATGTGTATCTAAATATACAAGTAATCTAAACATAAATAAAGAGATCAGACTTGAGGATTCCAGAGATGGAGTTTTGGGGGGAGGAGATATGGGAGGGAGATGGTCAAAATGCACAAATTATGCACAAATAAAATGCAAAAAGTGCACAAAATGCACAAAATGCACAAATACCAATTATAGGATAAGTAAGTACTAGGGACATAATACATCTAACTAACACTGCTGTAGGATATATAGGAAAGTTGTTGGATTAAACCATGAGAATTCTCATTACAAGGAGCACCTTTTTTTCTTTTTTCTTCTTCCTTTGCTTTTTCCTGGATCTATATGAGATGATGGTTGTTAATTGAACCTCTTGTGGCAATTATTTCATTATACATGTCAATCACACCATCATGATATATATTCCTTAAACTTACACAATGACAGACATCAGTTATTTCATACTAAAACGGGGTGGGAGGGAGAATTCTGCCCTTCCAATGCTTTCTTCTTGTTCTCATTTTCTTCAAAATGAGGTCATGACATAACAAGTCTTTCAGTGTTCTTATAGTCACAGAAGATAAGGAGACCTTGAATCTCCTTTTGATTTTGAGCACCCCTCTCATATTTGCCATGTTGTCCCTGGCATAGTCCAGAATCTGTGCTTGTGAAAATCAGTGAGATGTGACTTTCTGACTGGTCTTTGGGGGGACAGTATTCAGGCATCTACTTTTGGATGCCTTGGTGCAAACCATTTGTCCTCAGTCAAGAAATTCTTCTTTGAACCTTTTTCAGCCTGACTCTAAACCTTGTAACTTCTCCATTACCATGCTAAAACTTTTGAGTATCTTGCTTTATCATCACACAGATTTTTTCTGGGCTTCTTGACAGAGGCTGTCATCTTTCCTATTGAGCCACCTCAGCTGGCACTGTTGGATTTTTGTTTTACAACATGCTGGGTATCCAACTATTGTGGCAGTACTTTCTAGTGCTTACTGAATTAAATTTTCTAGGGGGAGGTACTATGTTTATCAACCTTTGTTGTTTTTGTCTTAAATTCTTCAAATCCCAATTCTCTAATAGAGTACCTACCTGAAATAACTGGACAATTAACTGAATTAAACAAATCATTAGCCAATTAATATGGTGGCCAAGCTAATTAATTGAGGAATGGGAAAAACACATAGGATGGGAAATTGCAAAAAGATAAAGGAAAAGATGCAATAAATAGGATTTTGATGTGCACAAAGTGTGAGCTCATGGAGATTGATCATTTCCAAACATGAAAAGCATGACCCATCTCTTCAAGGGTGAATTGAGTGATATAAAAATGGCCTGGAAATATCTAGAAGTGATTGGCATTTCAGGTGGCAGAAGGGTCATTGCTTCGGATGGTGAAATTGTAAAAATATTTGGCAAGGTAGGAGATAGTGATAAAAGCCAGGAGCTTGCTGGTGAAGTCATCAATGAGAGGGATTGCATTTTGACTGTTAGTTGCTGGCACCACTTGTGAAAAAGCTAGTGTCAAGGTTTGGTAATGATTTCCAAAAGCGACTGCTGTCTAGTGGAGGCAAAAGCATGGTCTGCAATTACAATGGAAATCTACTCAGTCTTCTAATGAATTAGGAAATCTAGAAAACATTACTCTCCAGTGAAGAGAGCTGGAGGAAAAAGTAAGATTTCAGTTAAGGCAAAGAATTAAACTGTTGTTTATAAAAATAATCAGTGATACAAGGAAAGGTATTTTAATAGCATACTGTTATCTTAGGCTCATTGGAAAAGCCCAGGGATAACTCTGAAGATGGGCATACTGAGATGGGCAGTTTGATGAAATAATGGTACAAAACCTAATGTGGTATCAAGGAGGTGGAATTTTCCTACAGTAAATGAGATGAAGGAAGCAAAAATACAGGAACAAATTCATAGTGGCATAGAATTACTAATAGCATGGAAAGGGAAATGAACAATAAACAGGAACTGTGTTAATGAGAGTCTTGGAGGGTGATGAAACTCAGACTTTAAAGGTTTCAGTTTCTCTGTGGCCAGATTGCTAAGAACTTGTGATAAGGTATCTCAAAATTTAAGTCATGAAAACTATCATATATGAAGCCTTGTTTTTGGAATAATCAGAAGCATCTATTTTGTGATTAGTCCTGCTCCATTCATTAATTTGCTTTTATAAATGAAGAGCTAATGAATTAAATGGAGGCAGCTATCAATTTTTCTTAAATGATGCATTTTATTTTTTCAGACACAGAATTTATGCCAGGACTCAATAAATACTTTAATTACTGTCCACTGATTAAACCATGAAAATCTTTATTCAACAAGTAAAAGTAAATTCAGGATTACTATATATATAAATGGAGCAACAGGTTGACCTCAAAACCTGCAAAAACTGAAAAATTGGTAAAGTGGAAACCCACAATAACACTGAAGTATGAAAAATACAAAGTACATAATATACACAAAAGGAAATCTGGCAAGATCCATTACTTAAATTATTTTCTAGACTCTGAGGCACCAAGGTGAAATTTTGTTTTCCAAAAGTTCTAAATGGAAACCCCAGGAACCTAGAAGATAGTTTCTAAGAGTTGCAGGGAACTCTTATTTTCCATTTCTTTCATTTTAGTCCAGATGGGGAATTCTCCTCTGCCCTATTTTTCTTCTCATTCAAATTTATCACTTATATACTATTTTCTGTTTAGAAATGCTCTAAGGGATTCCTTCTTGAGTTCCACAATTTCACTAGAAGTAAGATTTTTCCTCCCATTGTACAGATGAAAACAAAGTATTGCATGATGAGTTTACATTGTCAGTTCACATAAATTACAGGAGCGAAAATAAGAAAATAATCTTTGTATTCTAAGTTATGATATTACATATAAACTTTTTACTTCTCTCTTTGATCTCTTCCACATACAAAATCTAGCATCATCTTCAAACTGAAATCACTCTCTCCCTCAGATGTTAAATACTTTTTTTTTTTTTTTCAGGCCAACTTTTTACTGCCTTTCTCAGTGTGGCTTTCATTGACATCTTTTCCTATGTGAACATTGTTAGCACTTAAAATGAAATTATTCCTCAGCCTTAATTGTATACAACATGCTATAATTACTTCATCCTAGAATTATAAGATTTGATCTTTTTCTTTTTTTTTCCCAATTCAAGGACTTGCCACAAATCTGCTTTCCCTTACTGTTACAATGCCATAAAGTAACATCACTTACCATGCTTAAACCACACAAGAGCAGAATATAAAACAGTTCCTTAAGGGAGACATAACTCTATTTCCACTGTTTAAAATTTCCATTAAATTGTAATAGATTTTATGTACTTCACTGACAAAGAGAGAGCCATTGTTTATGTTTCTCTAGGAGACAAGTGGAAAGAAGGCAAGGGGGCACAGTGATCTAAGAGCCAAGAGATAAAGATGTTAATTTCCACTCTGGCGTTTGCTTCCTTAATAATTGTGAGATACCATATGAGCCTCAGTTTCCTCAACAGCAAAAGAGTATAATTGGAACAGGACCACTTACTTCAGCACTGTTCAAGGGGTCAAAGGACAGGACATATTTGACAAATCTTTGAAAATGACAGAGCACTTTGGAGAAGCATCATGTTAATAAAATCACACCTCTGCTCTATTTCAGCTCTCACTATCTGTGACAAAAAACTAACAAAGAAACAACAAAGAGAACACTCTCAAACTTGCTTTCAAATCTTTAAATTCTTCACTTGCCTCTTGGCTGCCTTACACATCATGATCTTTATCCAAGAGACTTGCCCATTCGGTGTCCTGCTCTCTGTTGCCATCCATAAATTACTTTGTGGAAGCCTCCCTTTCTGTTACCCTTTCCCTGCTCAGCTAAGCCTAGCTCCCATTCCTGCTGTGGTCTCCTTTATACTTTTTCATCCAGACTTAAAACTGTATAAGGTAATTATCTATGTATTTTCTATATTCCTCAAGGTTGAAAGTTCTGAGAGCTGGAAAGTTATCTATCTTATTCACTGTTGTTTTCCCCTGAGCCATCACATAGTAAAGCTCCCTAAAAATGCACAAATAACTACAACAGATTATAAGTCCATAGAATTTTCTGTATCACTTTAAAGTGGTAGCCAAATAAATTTAGAAGGTAGAGCTTACAAGATGAGTCTCCTCTGATTTTTTCCATAGCATATATTCTTTCTTTAAAAAAGATTTTATGGGGCACCTGGTTGGTTCAGTGGGTTGAGCCTCTGCCTTCTGCTCAGGTCATGATCTCAGGGTTCTGGGACTGAGCCCCACATCAGGCTCTCTGCTCAGTGGGGAGCCTGCTTCCCCCACTCTCTGCTTGCCTCTCTGCCTACTTGTGATCTCTCTGTCAAATAAATAGGTAAGATCTTTTAAAAAAAAATAAAAACAATTTTATATATTTATTTGATAGAGAGAGCTGAGCAGGGAGCCTGAATTGGGGCTCTATATGAGGCTTGACCTGAAGACAGACCCTGAACCATCTGAGCCCCTCAGAAGCCCTCCACAGAATATATTCTGAAAACTAGAGATTCACTCTTCTTTTGGAGTGAACTATCCATTACTTTATTACTTTATTTATTACTAATTATTTAACAGCTTATTGAGAAATAATTTATATACAAAACATACTGCACATAGACATTCTTTTTTTTTTTTTTTTAAGATTTTATTTATTTATTTGTCAGAGAGTGAGAGAGAGAGAGAGAGAGCGAGAGCACAGGCAGGCAGAGGGAGAAGCAGGCTCCCTGCCGAGCAAGGAGCCCGATGTGGGACCCGATCCCAGGACGGTGGGATCATGACCTGAGCTGAAGGCAGCCGCTTAACCAACTGAGCCACCCAGGCGTCCCGTATTTATTCATTTATTTTACCTTGTGCCAAGTACTTCACCATCTGGACATCTTGCAAACTGACACCTGTCAAATTGAGGTCTCAAATCCAACATTTCTGTTCTGAGACATGTGGTGTTTTTTATGAAGAAGTAAGAGGCAAGGCACAGGAATTACCATATGTTTTCTTAGTTCCTGACCATTTGAATTCTGAATCAGCATCTTTCCCCTGATATTGAATAGTTCTCCATTTACTGATCTTTGTAATTTTGCAAGCATCGTGCAGTTAACTATTTTATGGCATTGAGGCAGGAAGAGGATTCACCATGTACTATAAGACCGGCTATCTATGCGCTGGCTAGCTTCCCTTCATGATGCTTACATGTGATCCTCAGCATTGCGTGAAAGAGAAAACATTCATTGTTCACTTCTGTGAACTTCCATTTTTGTCAAATTCATCTATATAACTAAAAGTTTTTACCCACTCACTTACCTCTATGACTCCCCAAGAAATCAGGAATATGGTTCTCTGATCTTTTAATAAAGCTGTAATATAATAGTGGTATTTTTAGAAGCCAAGGGAATTTGAGAATCTGGAAATGTAAACTCTCTACACAGACAGTCAAATCGTCACATGCTTTTTGACTGAAAATAATTGAGAAGCTGAGTATATTTTTGTCCTCCTCCTTTCCAGTGCCCTTGCCCTTGATATGTGTACGTGCACGCACATACTCTCCTGCTTTCATTCCTCAGTGCCCATGGACGATATGCTCCTGCTGTTTCAAATCCTTCTTCGTGCACAGCAGATGAAAACTGCATTGAGACTGCTGACACTCTCAATCCCCACAGTGTTGAGTGAAATGTTTGTGGGTTTAGGTCTTGACAGGAGTAGAAATTGAACACTGCCACTCAGTGATACAAGACTGTCTTTACAAGTACTACCTGCAAGGCCAAACCATCCTGTTATCAAATTTCTACTTAATATGTGAAATTAATCGGGGTGATTATCAGTTGGTTCTCATGGCTTTTGGAAGGCAGACATAGGCCTACCCAGCATGGGATCTCTGGGCTGGTGCTCACTCAGCATTTAGGGAGACCTACTTCATTCTTCAGTGTGTCCCATATCCTATGGCCCATTGTCCTCTGCTGTGCTGAGGCAGAGCTGTTGTTCTGCATTATCAGCTGTATTTCCTATGTTGTCATGATCTGGAGAAGGAGAAAGAAAAGGAAGCACTAATGTAATTTTTTTCTTATCCAATATGTGCTCTGTCTCCAGAGAACCCTAAGACTTCAAGGTATAAGGGATATCTAAAGATCAGAAAACCTAGATCCTTACTCCTGTTTGACGCTAGAATCTGGTCTGACAGTTTTAACTAATTAGCTAAGTTATTCACCAATGATTTCAGCCAAACAGGATTCATGAGATTCATTCATTTACCCATTTTTTCTGGGAATATTTATTTCATACTGTGCTCTGAAGATAAATTGAGAAACAGCAAAAATCCCAGCTCTAATGAATTTTACATTCGAATAGGAAAAGAAAGACCAAAAACCCAAAAATAATTAGCAAAAAGGTATGATGTCAGGTATCATTAAGAGCCATAGATGAAATAGGGAAAAGAATTGTTAAAGAGAATGATGGAGCTCAATTTTGAATCAGATGATTAGGAAACACCTCACTGAAGAAGTGTCTGGGGACAGAAGCCTTGGGAAGTGAGCATGAGTGTTATCCATAGAAGAGCTTTCTAGGCAAAGCCAAAACCCAAACCAAAACACTTATGGATATAAAAGCTCTTCGGTGTCTATTGCCTGGTGTGTTTGAAGAGCAAAGGTCCGGTGTGGCTAACACAGAAGAAATAAAGGAGATAATAATGGACATGTGGTCAGAAAGGTAATATGTATATATTCATATACACTTTCTTGGTCTGCTTCTCCTAGTCAACTGAAAACTCCTCAAAGACTTAAACCATAATAATTTGGATCCCCAGAGTATCACTAGCCCTTAACAAATAATAGCACTCAGTAAGCACACACTGAAGGAAAGAGAGAAGAAGGGAAATGTTGAGTAAGCAGGAGCCAAACGAAAGGAAGAGAGGAGAATGATAAGCAGAGGGAAAAACAGAGTAGTGGACTCTGACGTGAGAAGGAATGTGGTATGCAGACCTGTAAGCAATCTGTCCAGTCCAGTATGATTGACTGACAGGAAAAGGGCAGAGAAGATTTAGAAATAATCCTTACTCTGAGAGCACAAGGATGCAAAGGTCATTTTCAATAGTTCCAATGGCAGTGAGATTCTATTGATATGTTCTGTAAGAGAGAGTTATGTGATGAGATTTCTCTTTAAAAAAAAAAAAAATAGTACTCTGCTGTTTCCCACAAAAGTTCTGGGAAGACATGGTACTGACCATATACTCACCCAGCTGTACACACATTTCTCTGTCACCACTTCTGAGCCACCCACCTCAGGGAACAGGGCAGGTGTGGAGCTCAGAGCCCATTCCAGTGAAGAGTTAGTGCTGGTCTTTCCTTCCAGCAGAGCCTGGAGAGTGCTTGCTGTTCAAGGGAGCTTGACTGGATTGTGTGTATAAACTTGACTGGCCCTCTGAGATAAGGAATTACCAGCTGCCTGGGCTGGGTCCTGGGGCTGCTTCTGGCTTTGGGAAAGCTCTGAGCTTCCCCTGATGCTCTCACTGCCCAGCCAGGCCTCAGGGGAAAGGTCTTTGTCTTCCTTGTAGAAAACGAAGCCCATCACATCCCACCAGGCACATTATGGTAACTGAAAAATGTCTTCCCGAATAACAAATTCCAGTCCTGGGTGCCTGGGTGCCTGGGTGGCTCAGTGGGTTAAAGCCTCTGCCATCGGCTCAGGTCATGATCCCAGGGTCCTGGGATGGAGCCCCGCATCGGGCTCTCTGCTCAGCAGGGAGCCTGCTTCCCTCTCACTCTCTGCCTGCCTTTCTGCCTACTTGTGATCTCTCTCTGTGTCAAATAAATAAATAAAGTCTTTTTTAAAAAAGTGTCATATACAAAAAGCAGAAAAATTCTGGTTGAAAACGCCTCTGTCAAATAAATAAACTCTTAAGAAAAATAAAAAAACCAAATTCCAGTTCATAAATGGTGGGACAAAATCTCTTGTCTCATAAAATCAAGTGGAAAGAATATTTTAAAGTGTCAAGAATGACATAAAACAAATGAAGGAAAGATGAGACTTGGAGAAAAAAATCTGAAAAATGAGTAGGATGATACTCGGATTTTCAGGAAGAGAAAATAATTAGGCAGGCTATCAGAGTTATCTAAAAAAAAAAAAGACAATTTCCCTGACCTCAAGAGAAAACCAAAGACACACACTCAAAAGAGCAAGAATGTAATTCCCAAGAGAAGTCTCCCCGCCTTGTTCACCACGGAATCCCCAGATCAAGAAAAGTACCTGGCATGAAGTAGGTCCTAAATGGATTTTTGCTTTGAGAATTAATAAGCTTAAAATTTGCTTCTGGCTAAATTTTGTGAAATGCTTTGAAGGTGAGA
This sequence comes from Mellivora capensis, assembly GCA_004024625.1. NCBI lineage: Eukaryota > Metazoa > Chordata > Mammalia > Carnivora > Mustelidae > Mellivora > Mellivora capensis. The sequence goes on from PISX010029521.1 coordinate 18,220, forward strand.
TGTTAAATGACATATAATCTGTTAGGGTCCGTGATCAAGGGAGCGAGACTGATACAAAGCGAAGGTCAAGCAAAGCTTTATTTCGCACCAAGCATTGAGAATCAAACCAACCGGTTGGGGCCGCCTCTTAGAGAGTGACCCCTGCCAGCCTCACAGACTAACTTTTAAAGGGCAAGGCCCATGTGGTTGAGCCTGGCCACACACAGGTGGCCAATGAGATTGTAACACACAGAGAAAGTTGCATAGTCATGCTAGGTCACACACGGTGGCCAACTGAATTACAATTCACCCTATAGTAGATACTTGAACTAGCCTATCACCTTGGTCAGAATTGGCACCCAAAAGGCAGGGCCCACATTCTTTAGGGAGATAGTGATTGGATGTCTCCACCTGGCCTGACCCACCCTTGTATTTGGGCTCTGTTACCTGGGACTGGTCCACCATATTTTACTAATTTCCCAGACTTGCTTTTAAGTAAGTCCCCAGAGGGGTGGGCAGGGTCAGTTTAAGTTTTACTGCATAAACAACAACTCAGTGTCCAGATGTAAAGACTGTTCAACTGAGATGGAGCCGCTCTGGCTAAATAGGCCCTTACATAATCTACTTAAGGTAAAAGGGATCAAGATGGAGGAAAAAGTGCAACTATAGTTAAAAATGAAACAAAATGGAACATTGGGGTTTTCTTCAATATGCCTCAACATTTTACTCTTAACCAAGAGGTAGTAAATTATTATTGATCACTTATACTGGCCATAAATGTCAGTCATGGTGATGCCATAATAAACTACCAGAGTCAAAAGTGATTGGAAGGTATATTTAGACTAAATTAAAAAAGGCTTAAACAAAAACTCTGTAACACTCATACTTGGCATGAAATTTTACGAATAATGTTGGGGTCAGGCGAGAGAGGGGAGAACTATTCAAAATGACGGACACCTAAGATGGCCACGGTTCCCGCCATCACCCTCCTGCGACAACGGCCGCATCAGACCTGGGAAGCAAACTCAAAGGGGAGACCAAAACCTTTCTCCTTCCACCAATGAACCAATGAGGAACCCCGCAGCTGAATTCGGCCCTTATTAGGAAAAACTCGACAAGGCCTCAGTACCTCCTCTCCGGACTTCACCAGCGGAACCCCATATAAGCCCCTACCTCTTTGCTTCACGCACAACTTCCCGACTCTCTTTCCCCCAGAGTCGCGGAACCTCGCCCGAGGGGGCTTGCAATAAAGCCGGTCCTCGAATGCTCGCTTGCCTTGGTGCCTTTATTCCATTCAATCGGTCTGTGATCAAACCTAACATTTGGTGCCGAAACCAGGGAGGAGATCGAGCCCCTGCGCTGGCATGGAGGCTCTCTCCTCCTCCTTCGGACTGGGACTCCGCTCTCTTCCTCTGCTCGGACTACGGCCATCCTGCGGTGAGTGTTCCCTGGGTTCCAATCCCTCCCGGGACGCCCTGTCCTAATCGCGGCCGCGTCAGGGCAGGCCCTCCTCTGCCACCTGGTGGCTCCCGGTTCCGGAGGGTGTAGGAGATGTCCTCACCCCCGCGGTAACCCCTTCTCCTAGCTGCAACTCACCTCGCGGACGAGGGGACGCCTTCCTCCGGGTCTTGAGTTGACCGGGAAGGAACCATGGGAACTTCTCAGTCCCGATTTGACCCTAAAACACCTCTGGGGTGCCTACTGGTTAACTTCCGAACGTTGGAGTTTAGACCAGTACCTCCGAAGGCGACACCTCATACATTAC
>PISX010029522.1:0-19946 GCA_004024625.1 Mellivora capensis
AAAAAAAAAAAAAAAAAGATACCACTTACACAAACTGGTGTGTAATGTTCCTCAATATATGTTTAAAAACCAGAGTTTAGAACAGTATGTGTAACATGCTACCACTTACGTAGAAAGCATTATTTTTTTGTGTGTTTATATGACTAGAACTGAGGCCCAAGCTAATATCTTGATAATTTCAGACTTTGAGTTACTTAAGGACAGGAGCTATGTTTTATTAATGTTTCTCTCTTCAATGGGGTGCATAGTACCTAGCTCTTACCAGGCACACAAATAAGGATATGTTGAATGAGAAGATGGACATGTGTCTTAACATTCATATCTGTAAGAAAATTTGATACACAGAATACAAAATATAAAACAGACTAACGATGTTTGAGTTACTAAGGTATTCATTCATATTACTGGGTTTTGTTTTTGTTTTGTTTTTTGTTTTCAAGCAGCCAAGCTTTCCCTATACCTAGAACATGATTCTGCTATCCAGATTTTGGTTTAAATGTGCCTTTTAGGGTCATGCTACTGCAACATAATCCATTGTAGAGAAACAGTAATGAAGAGTCATTGAAGAAATTGGAGGAGGAGGAAAACAGGATGAAGGGCAGACATGTTAAGTTTTTAATATCTGAAGAGCTGTCATCAGGAGGCATTGTTTATGTTCTGTGTTTTCCAAAAGACAAAAACAGGGCTATAATAGATATGGAAGGTACAGGGAGACACATTTCAGCCTAATGGAAGAGCATGCTAACAGCTATTAACAATTGAAAGAGCATTGATATAAAGCCTTTTGGTAACAATTATTTTGTACATATATTCCTGTCAGGATTAATGGTAAAATTGAGAGATTTGTAGTCCTTTTTAGAACCAAGCATATTAGGGTGTGAATGCTGTGCCACTTGGGAACTGTTGTGACCTTGGACAAGAAACTTAGCTTTTTAAATTTCCTTAACTATGAGATAAGTACAATAAAATATATCTCATGGGATTGCTGTAAGAATTAGGAAAAGGCAAAGTACCCAAAACTGTGTTATGTTATGCCCTCGATAAATGGTAACTGTTGCCTTTGAAACAGGAATGCTTTCTGATACAAGGTTATATTATTTGGTTTCTAGTGTCCATTCTAAAGCTGATATTTTTATAAGTTTTATTTTATGTATTGTCTGTGGTTGAATTTGTATGTGTCTTTGATTGAATTATAGCAAAAATAAAATTTTGAAATGGGAGAATTTAGTAAACACCCTTATAGTATGCTAACCATGCTTAATGTGTATTTTAATAATTGTAAGATATGTTTTGCAGTTAAGGTGACTAGCTAAGGTTACATAGGTACAGATACCACTGTAGAGACTGTACCAGCCGGGGTTTAAAACAGAAATGCACTGGGCATTTCCATAAAGGTAACTTAATATAGGGAACTAGTTAAATAAGTGTTGGAGGGTTGAATGAGTGTTAAGTTTGCACATCCCTAACTCCAGGATCACTCAGCAGAGTATAGAAAGGTAAATTTGGAATTAAGAGACAATATTGTTTAAGAATGGCTCAGAGAGGGGCTGGGTGCTCAGTTGGTTAAGTGTCTTCAGCTCGGGTCATGATCCCAGAGTCTCGGGATCAAGCCCCACATTGGGCTCCCTGCTGAACAGGGAGTCTGCTTCTCTCTCTGCCCCTTACCCCACTTGTGCTCTCTCTCTCACTCTCAAATAAATAAATAAAATGTTAAAAAAAAAAAAAGTGGCTCAGAGACCTCTCAGTGGAATATCTTTGTTATCATGTTTTTAATACCACTTTTATGTATTTTTTCACGTTGATAACTTGCGTTTTGAAGTCCTTTTTTCTCTAGAAGGGACTTACCTGTACATACACTTTTCATCAGTGGTTTGAAATGTGTTCATTCCAGAAAGGATGACTGAATTCATCAAGAATTCCAAACAAATTACTTTCCCCTCAACTCTTTGTTAAAAATTTTTATCTAAAATTTCACGAGTCTCTAGAAAACCTTTTTCTTTATTTTATGTGATTCTTCCAGGAGTTAAGATTGCAGAATGTAACATTAAAATTATAACCTAAAGTATGACTTTTCACACAGATTTTATCATTTGAATAAAATTACTAGTGTGGGTTTTTGGTTTTTGTTTCTTACAGTTAGAGCAGGGTGGACTTACAGGGATAAGGCTGTCTTTATGATTTAAAACATACATTTTTCTTTACAGAAATAAACCAATAGATGACAGTTGTATTTTTTATTAAGAATAGTTTGGTATTTTTGAAGAAATTCGTTTTTCCCCCCAGGTACTAGAATCCATAGCGGATGTGCTGATACAAAACTAGACACGTCCATTGCATTTCAGTTAGTTATACGGTCCCCAGTGAAGCCACAGTTGTCTCTTGGCCCTTGCTGTCACTGAGATATGTTCGTGTCTTCTAATGCGCAGCCTTGTAGTTGCTGTTAAGCATGTGTTAACATGCATCTCTTGTAAAAATAAGGTATGAGCGTCCTTTTGAAACACCTTTTCTTTTGCCTGATGGAATGCTTTGGATGAATTGTGTGATTTGGTCACACATGGCATTGTAGTGATTTATAGAAGTTTCATACGTGTTAGTAAATAGTCTTACTGCCTTTAAAATACCTCAGTACCTTTATTTAAGGAAGGTAGGTTTTACAGTATTAAAACAAAGACTTGAAGCATTTAACAAAATTATTCAGAATTTATAGTTTGGTTGCAATTGTTAAGTAAAGAATATCTGGTTAAGTAAAAAGCAGAAAACAAATTGGCCAAGTTTCTTAGAAGTTCTTTTTGATGTTTCCTTTCCATGTCATCAGTTGTGAGCTTTAAATTGTGTGCCTGCTTTAATGGGATTTCAGGGGTGGAGTTTAGGGGATATTTGGCCCCTTTAGATGTGTGAAGTCTGTACTTAGTCTCTGGATGAATGGCAACATAAAACTACGTAAACTCCTTAATTACCAGCTTAGAAGAAAAAAAAAAAGATATTAGGTACAAAGTTCAGGAAATTCTTGATTAAAACCAAAATTTAATGGAAACCATTTATTAATATGTTGGTTTTAATAGTAAATTTAAAATCAGTTCATTTTTCTGATTTGTATTAATCAAAACCCTCCACAGTGCTATGTTGGTAATAGTCTGAAACAGACTGAAAAGTTTTTACCAGCCGTGAAGATGAGGAAGGTCAGTTAGTTAATACTAGTTAAGGGGCATCTGAGTGATTAACAGTCAGTTAAATATCTGATTCTTCCTTCTGACTCAGGTCTGATCACAGGGTCATGAGATCCAGTCCTGTGCTTGAGTTTCTCCCTCTCTCTCTGCTCCTTCCCCTGCAAGTAAATAAATAGATCTTAAAAAAAAAAAAAAATACTAGTTGAGAACAGTGCAGATTTTTGGTTATAGAATAACATTAGAATGCCAGTGTCAATTTTCAGCACTGTATATAGCTCCGTGTATCTAATAACCCTTTTTTCTCCAACTGGAATTCTGTCTAACCAGTATTCTCATGAGCTGCGTCCACATCCTTTCTTCAGTGTCCACTTTCTTTGATCAAATAAGGACAATTGCTTAATTAAATTATTGTGGTTTTATACCCTGAGTTACTCCGTGTCTTAGATATTTGTAAAATAAGCACTGTAATTAAATCACTTTACTACTGATCAGTGGAAGGGGAGCATACAGTAGGCATTACAAACAACATGTTTGGAAATTGTAGGAAAGAGACATGATTTTAAAAACCTGAATGAGAAGTCAGCATAAAGCACTTATATCATTCTTTCTCAACTAGACTTGTATCCTAGAGATAGACCAGAATAGGTGGTGATACTGTTTGAAAGCATATTTAACACATTGAATTTTATGTTGGGAAAATGAAAATTAAGAAGATAGTGTTTGTAATACAACCCACAGGAGTAAAATTCAGTAACTGGTGGGGATGAAAAGTTACAGACCTTCAACTGAGAAGAGTGGGAAAAAAAAAATCTTGTTATCAGAATGGGACAGAAGTTTTTAAAATATTAAGAAATACTGCCTTAGATTATATCTGGCTGTTTTCTGGCATTAACTTACTTCCCTCCTACTTCTGCCAGGTCTAATAAGTTTCCTTTCAAGGGCCAAACAGTACAGGCTAACACTAGACAATAACCAAAACTTTAAGTAGACCGTTCAGATATCTCTACCAGTCAGGTGATTTTCATGTCAGGAAACTCTCAGCTGAGGTAAATCTGCATGGTGATTTTTAGATCTAGTACTTGGTAACCTCAGGTCCTACAAATGTGCCTCACTGCCAGATCTGAGAGGCATGCTAAAAGCCTGTTGGGCTTCGAATCACCCTTCAAATCAGAGCACTTCCACGTTTTTATGTTTTTTTATTCATTTGGTTTACTTGGAAAAGACTTTCCTAGGGGAAGAAAAAAATATAAAAAAATAGTTTGGATAACCATGGAAGAGCCTTCCCACAAATAACACCATTTGCCCCTTGTGGTTGGCATACTCAGTTTGGTGAATTTTTCTAAAGAGATTTTGCTCTCTATTCCACACAAAACTGAAAACATTGTTTTGTTTGCCACCCTATAAATAAATGGTGGAAAGATTAGAGGGTGAATTAAAATTTCTTTTGGATAGTTTTAACAGTGGGAGATATACTATATATTGGATACATATACACACCTTGCAGAGCCTAGTTTTGGGAGGATAGCAACATATTTTAAAGGATTTCCTAAAGAGCATATACTGTATTTGAGTGGAACATCCTACAGACTGAAATGTTATTGCTCTTTCCAAGGCTAAAGGTAATATTGGCCCATCATTTTTAGACTCCATAGTTGAAGAGGATTACATGAAAATAAAAACTACTGTAAAAACAGGAAAGCTTATATTTCTGAAGTTTACTGCCACCATTCTTTACTATTTTTTCTACTGACAAAGTTTCAGCTAAAAAGCATAGTTGGTTTGGGGAGGTTGTTGTTAGGTTGGCTTTGTTTTGTTTTGTTTTGTTTTACCTCTACTGAAATCAGAAGCTGTTTTCACAAAGGTAACAAAAATTTGCTCTAGTGTTCTATTCCTGGTTGAAATAACTGGATTATCCTCTCTTCAGACATGAGAACTAAACTTTCCCAGGTGTTTTCTTTTTATATTAAATTCTTTGTGATGATGTACCCCTGGGGATAAAAATACTTTATATGTTTATAAAAAAAAATTCATTGTGATGGTGGGAAGTAGAAGTGGGTACAAGGGGTACTTGGTTGTTTTTTTCATTTTGTTTTGATGGTGACAGGATGAGGATGATGGTGTTTGAGAAAAGTCAATCAAAAACAATGATTGTGAAACAATAAAGTATCCAAGGAGTCCATATCCAGATTTTCAACTTTGAGGTTGTTCTGTAACTTCCTTAATACCTGGTACAAAATTACAGGTTACAGTGTGGTTTACATCTCAGTTCATACCTGTCCCTAGGCCATCGCAACTCCTGAGTCTCTGGGGCCCCTGTACTGAGTTAACTATGGGCACATGTTGGTTTAAGGTTTTTGGGGGTATATTTTATAACTCTTACTGCAAGCCAAGCTTCAGTTTTGCCATTGCTAGTCTTAAAGAGTGTTTTCCTTTTGTCACTGCTTTGCTCTGTAACATTTGGTGTCTCCTCATTTCTAGCACAGTCAAATCTTAAACCAACTTTCTAGATCTTCCATAATCTGATCCCATTCTTTATATCCCTTGAATTTCTTGGAATTTCTCGTATTCTGAGGTTTATTGGATGTAAAAAATCAGGTCTCTGCCTCATTCCATTAACATGCTATATTCATTATCACCTCAATGCTTTCACTAATGTCATTCTTCTCTGATGGGATACTCTGCTGTGGACTGACTTGTGTCCCTCCAAAATTCATGTTTTGAAGCCCTAACCCCCAGTGGATTATATTTACAGATGGGTCCTTTGGGAGATGATAGTTTTATGTGAGGTCATGAGAACAGGCCCTCATGATAGGATTTAGTGCTCTCTTAAAAATAGAAAAACACACCAGAGAACTCTTTCCACCAGCAAGAAGATGGCTGTCTTCGAGCCAGAAAAAGAGCTCTCACCAGGAACCAAATTAGCGACACCTTGAACTTGGACTTCCCAGCCTCCAGAACCATGAGAAATAAATGTATATTGTATAAATGTATACATGTATAATTGTATAAATGTATAAGTGTATATTGTTATACATTTGTATAATGTATATTGTTAAAGCCACACAGTCTGGTATTTTGTTATAGCAGCCCTAGCAGGCTAGTACATCCTGCTTCATAGTTTTCCTCCATCCTAAAATTCTACCTACTTTTCAAAGCCCAGGTCAGAACCCATCTCATGTACAAAGAAGTCCTAGTTCTTGTTTGTCCCCGTTTCTTCCAAAATGTATGACTTTTACTCTTTGAACCATACAGTTGAATACTTGGTTATATGCTACCTTATATTCTTCTTCAATGGTTCCTTGTAGACTCATTAGAATGAGATAGCTCTCTGCATATTGGAGGGTAAACTAAAAAGGAGAGAGGTACCCAATTCATCTAGGCCACAAAGATGATGTTAGCATAAGTGACTAGAAGATTTATCCAGATTTAGGAAACTGAAGCTCTGAAAGGTGAAGAAACATATTTGAAGGACACATACAGATAAAGACCAGGTTTAAATATACTGATATTATAAGTAGAATTCTGTTTCACCTACAATATATACACTGCTTTTTGGTTTCATGCCTTGAAAAAAATTAGTTCAGTGAAAATGAAAACAAATTAGCATACAGTTTTATTTTCAAATGCAGAGGAAGCAAAGCAAAGCAGTTACAAATGTTTGTTCTAGCTTGCTCCCATCTATGCTTTTGCTGGTTCTATAAGCCTTATAGAAAGAGTTACAAAGCCCTAGAGTCCTTATTTTAAAACATCCTCATCAGTGACTAGGATGAGCTGGTTGGCTGTTTTCACAGTGAGCATTAAATCAGGAGAGAGAGAAAAAAAAAGTCCATTTGCCTTTGATGCTCATAGGATCTTTTCAAATTAGAAAAAAAATTATGTCTTTCCACTTGACATTAAACAAGTTAATTTGCTAGTTCAAGAATTTGTTCAAGAATTAATAAAGTCAGTATTTTAAAGAAAAGCCCGGAGTATTTAACTTAGTATTACCCCCTTTTGGATTTTTCTCTGGTAACAGAAATTTATTTGTATCTTAAGGTAGATATTCCAAATTTAACTTAAATTTAGGTAGCCTAAATTTAACCACATCATGCTTCCCTTATACTTTATTAGCCCTTATTTCATTAGTAAGAAACAAGTTCATAAACGTTACCATTCTTACAGTATCCTGAATGTAAAATGGTGCTGTAATAATTGTAACTAATCTTATGTTTGGGGTGTAATAGAAAGTGTTTTGTAATGAATGAATGTGCTTTCATTCTCAGGTCTCATAAATTGGGAATAAGTGGTTTGGTTCTCTAAGCCTCAGTGTTCTCATGTACAGAATGGGAGAGCTTAGATCAGCAAAAATACTTACACCTCAGCCAATACCAATTAAATCTGAATCTCTGCAACAGAGCCCAGATATTCATATTTTCTAGCACTTCCTGGTTGATTTTCATGTGGGTTCAAGATCGAGAACCATTGAACTAGATGATCTGTAATGCACCTCGGTGTGGTCCAAGGATTGCCTGCCAGTTTACAGATGTTCATTACCAGTCCATGAGGACATGGAGAGCTTGTGCCAGAATGTAAATCAGCTAGAGCACTAATGCGGTATTGAATTAGGCTAAAAAAATTTTTTGATAGCGAGAGTTTGTTGATTAGGAAGTAGTGAATTTAATTTATACTCAGGCACAGGGTCCTTATCTGCTCTCTGATGAGCATTTCAAGTAGCACTTTCTCCTCGGTCTTTCCTAGTTCTTAAATTGTGGCTGAATATTCACTATATAATTGTCTAAAATTTGCTGATTAAATTACTATTGCAATATTAAATCATAATAATGCTATTTAGATAATGGAAATGGCAAAATTTGAAAGGTTAAAAATATTGGGTGACACTTTTTTAAAGGACAAGAAAAAGTTTAGGTGTCAGTCCTCTAAAATGGAAAATGTTCCACTCTGCAACCATGATATTATAATTCTAATGTTTTTTGGCATAATTTACTGCTTCAGTGCACCATTGTTTCTTCATTGTCACAAGAGATAATTGAATTACACATGGTTAATTATTAAAAATGATTGCAGGTCAGTTTTAAAATGTAAAAAATTCTGTGATCTATTGAATAGGACTCCGGTAGTGATAGCTGAAGAAAATTAAGAAAATAGTTACTCTTAAATGTATCAGTTAATCAATAAACATTATTCTGCAAATAACTCATAACCAAAAGGACTGTTCATGAGTGGACTGAGAATACCAGGCTCATGAGAAAGTTATATTACAGAAAAACTAAAACTGGTCATATGACATGAAGCTTACAAATTTATATACTTCTTTATATTTGAAGAAGATATTATTACTATAAACAGTATTGGAAGAAAATTCATCTATTTTAGTAACTATTTAACTATTTAGTAACATCTATTTAGTAACTGTGGTATGTCCGTTCTCTTTCCCAACTCTGTGTAACTTTGTATATTAAAGGTCAAAAATGGAGCTGAACATTAAAATGCTGATTTAATTGAAGCTCTAATTTGAACTAGCTTTTAAAAAAGATTTTATTTATTTGACTGAGAGGGCGTGAGCAAGCATAGGCAGGAGGAGTGGCAGGCAGAGGGAGAGAGATGTGGGGCTTGATCCCAGGACTCTGGGATCATGACCTGAGCTGAAGGCAGACTCTTAATGGACTGAGCCACCGAGGCGCCCCTGAACTACTAACTTTAAAGACACAGAGTTGAGGTCATCTGTGTTTCTGTTACTGATATATTTGAAACTTTGTTGCTTTGATTCATTTATAGATGTTTATGAGAAATTATTTACTTTATCTCAGAACAAATATAGATTGTCGTAGGTTCTCTAGATGGCTAGGGTAGCTATTTACTATCAGGGATTAATTTCCAAAGTAGTCAGGATTCTTTTTCTTTATGGTCCTGCTAACTGTTCATCTATTCTGAGTTCTTATTTTGAATAAGAATGCATTTTCCTTTTCCTTTCTTTTTGTTGCTGTTTTTTTCCCAATTATTTGATGACAAAGGTAGTCCCAATAGTACATATTCTTGGCCTAAAAAGCTATGAAATATATATATTGGAAAACCAGTGTAATTAAAAGTTTTGAATAGGTTCCAGATTAACTCCCACAGATTTTATGGATGAACAGCTGGTTCCATTTGACCATCTGTGATGACTGCCCTTTATAAAAATAATTTTCTCCCTTTCATCTGACTCATTTTCAGTCTTTGGTTTTCCTAATCCATTTAGTGTATTGTAAACCCAGTATTCTAATTATGATGAGGCTCTAGATTTGAAAAATAATAATGATAAATGCCATTGTTTAAATGTTTTAATAAATTATGAAAGCTGAGATTATATATATTTGTGAATCATTTTCAAGATGCATAACTAGAATAGTAAAATGAATCCCTGTTTACTTATCACTAAGCTACAGCAATATGAACTCACATACAATCCTATTTCTTTTATACCTCCCCCTGTAGCATATCTGAGACATCACATCATTTTATTCATAAATACTCTTCAAGGGCATTATTGACACATATTTGGAAAACTAGAATGAATGAACTACAAGAACCCTGTAAGGTTTTCAGTAGTAGGTCATGAAGAATCTTGTGCTGGGGGGAATATGAATTTTCTCCTGGAGTTAAATGACTGGGTCACATGGTAACTAGATTACTAAGACCCTGCAGTATGAATATGAAGTGCCCTTATATAAGTACTCATTGTCTTATTGTCAATTTTTTTCTGGTTGTTTTCATAGTTCTCTACTTCTTTTTTTCTTCTCTTGCTCTCCTCCCCTGGGATTTGGTGCCTTTCCTTAGGGTATAATGTTTGTATTCCATTCTCTTTATTTTTTGTGCATCTATTATAGGTATTTGATTTGTGGTTACAAAGAAGTTTATAGACAACATCCTATGTATATAGCAGTCCATTTTAAGTTGGTAGTCTCTTAATTTCAAGCGCATTCTCAAAGCACTACATTTTTACTCCCCTTCCCTTACATTTTCTGTTTTTGATATATTTTACATATTATTTTCTGTATTCCTCAACTAATTACTGTAGATCTAGATATTTTTACTACTTTTGTCTTATAACCTCCCTACCAGTTGTATATGTGGTTGATCTCCCTTTCCTGTATGTTTACCTTTGTCAGTGAGATATTTTCTTTAATAATTTTCTTACTCTTATTTATGGTCTTCTCTCTCCCCCCACCCCCATTTTAAAAAGTCCCTTTAATATTTCTTGTAAGGCTGGTTGGATGTTGAACTCTCAGCTTTTCTTTGGGAAACTCCTTATCTCTCCTTCAATTCTGAATGATAACCTTGCTGGGTCCAGTATTGTTTGGTTGTGTTTTTCTTTCAGCGTTTTGAATATTTTGCTACTCCCTCTAGCCTATAAAGTTTCTGTCGTAAGATCAGCTAGTAGTCTTATGGGAATTTCCTTGTTCATAACTAGTTGTTTTTCTCTTGCCCCTTTTAAGAGGGGAGTAATTCTTAATCTTGACTAAATCTAAAAAAAGAGTAGACCACCTACCTTTTAATTTACTTCAAGGTGTTAAAACAAAAATGTGATTTGTTGTAAGAATGACTTAAATGAGATACCAGTGAAGACAGTCATAGTAAGTTACTGTTCCATGACAGATGAAAATGTAAGCTCTTTGAGAGTGGAAATGTTAGTATTACGGGAAAATTAACCAGTATATGTTGTATGCTTGGAAAATCATTATTCTAGTTAGGGTTTTTTTTTCTTCCCTTTAATTTCTGTGATCTGTGGCTTCCTGGGTAACTATTATGTATGGTTTTCTCAGATTTGAAATGGGAGAAAATTAATTAATAATGGATTGATAATTTTATTCTTCAAGCAATTGTAACTCTTTTTGTTATGGGATTTTAAATTATTCACTAAAATTATCCTCAAGTTGTAAATGTGCTAATAAGTGTGACCACTTAATGAACTATATTTTCAAAAGTGCATTTTTGAAGTTTTGAAAACTACATTTTCAGAAAGTGTCAGGCTAGTAGAGTAAGGCTTTAAGAAATCAGAATGTTTTGCAAGAATCTTGAACTTTCAAAAACATTTCAAATTCTGTCAGTTGAGAAACTATTACAGTTTTACCAAGTATTTGTAGTAAGCTTTTTCCCTTTAAAAGATTATTTTAAAATTGGATCAAAGAATTAAAGTGTCAGTAATCTTTATAAAAATAGATAAAAATATCCATTGTGGTAGGTTGAATAATAGGCTCCAGAACCTGTGAATGTGTTACTTTACATGACAAAAGAGATTTATAGTCATGATTAAATCAAGCATTTTGCGATCTGGAGATTATCCTGGATTATCTAGGTAAACTCAGTGTAATTTAAGGATCCTTTTAAGAGGGACACAGGAGTGTCATAGAAAAGGAGATGAGAAGATGGAATCAAGAGTCATAATCAGATTGAAGATGCTCTGATGCTAGCTTGGAGGGTAGAGGCAGAGGCCATGAGTCTAGGAATGAATGGAGAGAGCTCTAAGAAGCTAGAAGAAGGTTCTAGGGAGTGAATGTTACCCTAGAGCCTCCAGAAGGAATATAACCTTGCTAACACTTTGATTTTAGGACTTCTAAGGTCCAGAATTATAAGATAATCAATTTCTATTCTGAGCCACTAAATTTGTGGTAATTTATTACAGCAGCAATAGGAATAATTTTCAACAGTGTCACCTATTCTTATTTTAAGCATTACCTAAACATTTTTTTAAAAATGTTTTTTCTTGAAAAACGTATTTTCCTTTAGAATTCAGACTTTGTACATACTCAAATAAATGAGTGAGTCCTTGTTGCAAATTACTTTTTTTCTGTTAGACATATCACATAGTTGCATTCCATGGCCCAGATTTTCTAATGGTCCTACATGCCAATGAAAAAATGATACTGTCATGATAATTTGGCAAGTAGCTTCTCAACTTGGTTTTCCATTTGTAGTGTAGATTATATTTATCAATTTTCCATGCATTATATAACTACCATTGCTTTAGAGACTATATATACACACACACACATAACAAGTTCTATAATAACTTTGCAAGTTTGGCATTATATATATTTTATAAGTGAGGATCCTGAGTGTGACCCAGTGACTAATTAGCTTGAAATAAATTAATATTTGTTGTGTAAATCTTTTTTTCCCCAGAAGGATTTAAAATTCAACTTCCCAGGGCACTTGGGTGGCTGGATTGGTTAAGTGTATGACTCTTGATTTTGGTTCTGGTCATGATCTCAGAGTTGTGAGATGGAGCCCTGCACTTGGCTTGCGCTGGGTATGGAGCCGGCTTAAGATTCTCTTTCTCTCCATCCTCTCCCACTCTCCCTCTCCCTCCTCCTTCCCTCTAAAAAAAAAATAATAATAAATACAATTCAACTTCCAGTACTGTTGTTTAGGAAATAAAATGAGTTGTTGAGAAAAGTGACTATCTTAGATATTTAGCACTGTTGATTTAATTGGGCAAATAAGAAATACCATTCATAGTATAGTTGGAATTTGGACAGAAGATTTATTTAAGGAAAGAGTAGAGTACTGAGATGAGGTGAAAGTGCTTAAAAATTTCTGTTTTTTAGAATTTTATTTTATTTAATGAAGTTGATCAGTAGTAATATTACCTTAATCAGACTATTTAATATCAAGATTAGAGTATCTAGATTGCAAGCTCTATGAAGATATATCTAATTTGTTAAATGAATGAATGAGTGGAATTCACTTGTGTATGTCACATCATTTCCCAGCAATATCTGTTAAATGACATGTTATATATTTTGGTAATTGAAGTGGATTTTTTTTCTCTTTTCTAATTAAATGAATAATATAAATTGATTTATTTCTTTGATTAATTTATCACATTTGCAGATACTGACATTTTCTTTATCTGTTCACAACTTGTGCTTTGTCATTTGAAATATGCTCATTTTCTGGTAAAAGAGGCACTTGAATGTTTACTAATTATATAATATTTTGAATACTGTCTATCTTGGTGATAGTTTGCTTTTGGTCCAAAAGTGAAAGATCTCTCCCTGTAATGTGAGACAGCCATTGGAGGTTACTAAGGTGGTTTGTGAGTTGGATAACTGTTGTGATTATTCAACATACCTTGTTGTTGAAAAGCACAAGTTAAAATGTTTTCTAGTCATTCTGTTTATTCTGCATGTTTGTAATTGTAAAATAAAATTCTCTGGCCTAATAAATCTGTACCTAAGTTGTACTCTATATTTTCCTTATAAAAAATTTTTTTAAAAATTAAGAGAATACAGAAAAGTGTGAATTAATAAATTACTTCTGTTCTCTCAGAATTATGAAATGTTAACACTTTGGCATACTTACTTCTAGACTTTTAACCACAGTACATTTAAAAACTTTCATCAATTATTTCCTAAGTATAGAAATTTCAAATAAAGCTTAAGTTCCTTTTGATGACCATCTCTAATTCTGATCCCTGTTTCTTTCTTTTTTTTTTTTTTTAGAAGTAATTATATGTTGGATGTATATTTATCTACTATTTTTTGGTAAATATTTTCTCTCATATGTGTGTAACCATAGAAAAAGTGTTTTTATTTGCAGAGATGTTTATCATCCTGTATGGATCATTTGGTATACAGCTTGAATTTTCACTCAATTCTGATGGCTAGCCATGTTGATATTTCTAAATTTAGTTCTGTTAGCTATGATGTAGCTTATATGTACTGTGTTTCATTTATTCTCTTGCTGATGGACTTTTAGGTTATGTCTTTTTTTTTTTAAACCAATTATAAGCAGTTCAACTGTCAGCATTATTGTTCATGTTTCTTTGTACACATGAGCAAATGCTTTTCTAGAAGGTGCCTGGAAATAAAATTGCTTGGCACAGAATGTACATTTTTATATTGCAAAGTTGCCCACAGTGTGATTTGTACCAGTTTGTACTCACAACATATTGCGCGTGTATTTGTATGTGTATAAAAATTGAGATTCTACTGTCTGTATATTTTTGTGGCCTCTTTTCTCATTTAACATTTTATTGGGATCTTGTTTCTTGGTCAGTGTTCAGTTCATCTAGTAGAATTTGATTTTAGATGCTTTTATGGGAGAAGAATGATAGGCAAAAGCTTTAGCATTAGTGAGCAATATATTTTAACCAATGGTGTTTTAGTTCTAAATAGCCATAAACTTTATTGTCTCTTAATATTGCAATTTAAAAACTTATCAAATTATGTTTGATTTTGCCATGATCATTCTTTTGATCAGGATGTCTTTGGTCTGTTCTATGACAATATGCTGTGCTGGTAACACCCAGCAGTTATCTCATAATGATGCTTTTATGACTAAATACTGAAATATGTTGAATATACAGATGTGTATATCCATCACACCTATTGAAATAATTATCTTAAGAACATACCATAATTAGCAGTCCATGCATTTTATTTTGGGTTTGGGTGTGCCATTCTGGAAACTTCAGTCTACGTGTAAGTGATTAAACTACTCTTGTATATTATTCTAACATTTACTTTTAAGGCTATTGTCATGAGAAAATTCAAAATTAAGTGTCAAATAAAAATACAAGGTCAAGAAAATTAATTGAAGTTTATAAAACTAAACCTAAAATTACTGTAGTGACAGATGTTATGGAAATTCTGGTAAAAATTATAGAGACCATAGAGCTGTCATCTAGCCCAGCCCTCCATTTTTTAGATCCAGGAAAAGTTCACTGAAGTGTTGTCAGCCAAACCTGTTGAAAAAAAGATTTCTGTATCCAAAGCTTTCAGCACTCTTACTATTGTTCTTAAGGATCTGAAAAGTTCCATAACTTGATGTATAGGCCTAATTATAGCAAGATATTTTTATTATGACTAAAGAACAGAAACTAGCCAAATGCCCATCAGTAGGATTGATTGAATAAATAATGGAACATCTACACACTGAAGTTCTGTGCTGCTTTACAGAGGAAAAGAAAGGAACAAGGAAGGTCTTTGTTTTCATATGGAAAAATCCTTGAGATATATTTAAGTTAAAAAGGAGTAAAGGCAAGGTGTAAAAGTATATATTGTTCTAATATTTGTGTCAAAAAGAGGTATTTATTTTTGCTCATATTTGTTTTTGTTTTTTTAAAGATTTTATTTATTTATCAGAGAGAGAGCGCACGAGAGCGAGCACAGGCAGACAGAGTGGCAGGCAGAGGCAGAGGGAGAAGCAGGCTCCCTGCCAAGCAAGGAGCCCGATGTGGGACTCGATCCCAGGACGCTGGGATCATGACCTGAGCCGAAGGCAGCTGCTTAACCAACTGAGCCACCCAGGCGTCTCTGTTTTTGCTCATATTTGTATAAAATGATTTCTGAAGGGATAACTAATCAGAGTGCTTACATATTAGGAAGAATGGAAATTGGGTAGATGGAACAAGACCTCTCAAGACTTTTTGTTGCATATCCCTTAAAAAATACTTCTTAATATTTGAACCATTCAAAGAAATGGCTTTTCCCCTTGGCAAAGTAATCTATAATTTAATAAAATTCCTATTGTGTACAATTACAAATTGTTTTTAGATTTCCAGTGGAAAATGTAAATTGGCAAAAATAATCATGAGTATTTTTTTAACCTCATAACAATTTTTGTGTGTATAGTACATTATTGTTAACTATAAGCATGATTATTGTATACCTGATCTCTTGAACTTTTTTTATCTTGCATAACTGAGACTCTGTACCCACTGAACAAAAATGACCCATTTTTTCCCATCTCCCAGTCCCTGGCGGCCACCATTCTACTTTCTGTTTTTGTCAGTTTGACCACTTCAGATACTTCATATAAGTGGGAATCATGTAGTATTTGTCCTTCTGTGACAGGTTCATTTCATGTAGCATGACATCCCCCAGGGTCATCCATATTGTTGTTTGTGACAGGATTTCCCTCTTTTATCAAGACTAAACAGTATTCCATTGTGTGTATATACCACAATTTCTTTATCCATTCATCCACTGATAGATATTTAGGTTGTTTTACCTCTTGGCTGTTATGAATCATGCTATAGCGAACATGTGAGTACAAATACCTCTTCAAGAGCCTGATTGCAATTTTTGGATACATATACAAAAGTACAATTGCTGGATCATGTGGTACTTCTCTGTTTAATTTCCTGAGGAACCGCAGTACTGTTCTCCATAGTGGCTACACCATTATGTATTCCCACAAACAGTGTACAAGAATTCCATTTTCTCTAGATTCTCATTAACACTTACTATTTTCCGCTTTTTAAAAATTATGTTCACCCTAACAGGTGTGAGGTAATATGTCTTTGTGGTTTGCATTTCCCTGATGCTGAGTGGTGTTGAGCATCTTTTCATGTACCTCTGGTTCTTTTGTGTTTGGAAAAGTGTTTATCCAAGTCTTCTGTCCATTTTTTATTGGGCTTTTGCATTTTTGCTACTGAGTTATAGGAGTTCCTTGAGATAGTTGGCCAAGTAATTTCTTCCATTCCATAGGTTGCTTTTTCACTCTGTTAATTATTTCCTTTGCTGTGCAGTAGATTTTTAGTTTGATGTAGTCTGGCTTGTCTATTTTTGCTTATATATATATATATATATATATATATATATTTTTTTTTTTTTTTTTTTAAAACAGAAAGAGAGCACACGCATGCACATGTGTGAGCGGTGGGAGGAGGGGCACAGGGAGAAGGAGAGAGAGAATATCAAGCAGGCTCCATGCCATCACTGAGCCCAATGTGGGGCTCAGTCTCACAACCCTGAAATCATGACCTGAGCTTAAATCAAGAGTCAGTCACTTAACTGACTGAGCCACTAAGGCACCCCTCCATTTTTGCTTTTGTTGCCTGTGCTTTTGATACTGTAGCTAAGGAATCATTGCCAAGACCAGTGTCATGAAGCTTTTTCCCTGTGTTTTCTTTTGGAGTCTTACAGTTTCAAGTCTTATATTTAAGTCTTTAATCTATTTTGAGGTACATTTGCTTTTTACAGCAGTTACTATTTTTTAAAATAAAAATGAAAAGCTCATTTTCCTTTTTTTTTAAATTTTATTTATTTATTTGACAGAGATCACAAGTAGGCAGAGGAAGCAGAGAGATGGGGGGAAGCAGGCTCCCTGCTGAGCAGAGACCCCGATATGGGGCTCGAACCCAGGACGCTGAGATCATGACCTGAGCTGAAGGCAGAGGCTTAACCCACTGAGCCACCCAGGCGCCCCGAGCCCATTTTCTTTTTATCCATGCCTCCTTTTAGTATTTTTGGACAGATAGGCATTGGCTGTGTTAAATAAAGAAAAAGTGCTCTCTTGCATTTCCCACCAAACATGCCTAAACATATAAGCCTTTTTCCTTCAAATCAAATTAACTTCCTGATGAAGAGAGCTTGTGTTATTACTTAGTTCTTCTAGACCATCAAGTTGATAAATATATCATTGATTGGAGATTATGTATTTCCATAGTCATCATTGAATAGATTAGAATTGGCTATTATTTTATAATACTGTATGTTAGGGAATATGTTAAATGAAGTACTGTAAAAAAAAAAAGTCTATGATTCATGGGAATTTCCTTTCCAGACTTTTTTTTTTTCAGCTTTATACCACATGAAAAAATTAAATGAGTGCATCCTTGCTAACTGCATGTCTAAAACCTAGCTCTTTTCATGGTGGCTATTTAAAATGAAAGTGAAGAGAAGCCATGTTACTTTGTATTATCCCTTTTTTTTCACCCTTCAAGATTAGATTTTGCCTGTGGAAAGCAACATGTTTGTGTAAAGGGATGCATAAAACAAATATTTCTATATAGATAACAGTTCTGTTAATTGTGCCTTCTAACTCAAAAAAATGCTGCAAGGCAAAGAAGTAATCCTAGGGAGGATCTTCATGATGATTTAAACACTTTTGTATGGAGCGGGACTGATGGGAAGAGATAGTAATCTAGTTCTGTATCCTAAGAATTAATCCTATTTCTGGGTACAGTGTAAAAAATTCTTGATATGAGGAAATGGAGATGCAACATGGGGGGTTAGGGGGGTAGAAAAGAAGAAAAGAAACAAGATGGGATTGGGAGGGAGACAAACCATAAGTGACTCTTAATCTCACAAAACAAACTGAGGGTTCCTGTGGGGAGGGGGGTTAGGAAAGGGGGGTGGGTTAATGGACATTGGGGAGGGTATGTGCTATGGTTAATGCTGTGAAGTGTGTAAACCTGGTGACTCACAGACATGTACCCCTGGGGATAAAAATACTTTACATGTTTATAAAAAATTAAAAAATTTATTTAAAAAAATAAAAAAAACTAAAAAAAAAATCCTGTAAATTCAAGAACTGTTAAACTTTCAAGATGAGCATTCTGAAGACTAGTCTTTAGTGTTACTTTAAATGTGGCTTTAAGTTA
This sequence comes from Mellivora capensis, assembly GCA_004024625.1. Taxonomy (NCBI): domain Eukaryota; kingdom Metazoa; phylum Chordata; class Mammalia; order Carnivora; family Mustelidae; genus Mellivora; species Mellivora capensis. The sequence continues at coordinate 18,538 of PISX010029522.1, forward strand.
AGCCTTTAGATTGGATCATTTTACAGACCAAGTAAACCTCTTTAAAGTGCCTTTTACTTCAAGTAACTGATTTAGTAATCAACAACAAAAAATTTTATTGTAAAGCAAAACAGTTACTGGGTTCTTTCCCTCTTTCTTAAACAAGTGATGGAGATTTGTTGTTTATTCCATCCTAATGTAGTCAGAAGTGAAAGTAAAGATTTTATTGTTACAGTCCTGCCTTATATTCTGCATGGTTAGTCCGTGCCCTGCTGTAAGTGTGGTCATTTGGAACTAAAAGACATCTTTCTTACTGAAAATGTGGATGTTTATGTTCTGAAGTCCATAAAAATGCTTCTAAAATAGGACTTTACTAAGTGCACCTTCTCTGATTCTAAGTATCAGCTTTCGTGTTTATCAACAAAAGGGTATATGTAGCCACAAAATGCATGTATAGAAATATATAGTAGTCTGTATCTTAGCTGAGTGACTGTACTTGTGCCGTAATACATTCTTTGAGAATAAATTTTCTTTGGTTTCCGAAAGTAATGCTTATTTTAGACAGTTTGGAAAATAATTGGAAAATACCCTTCCTTGTATTTTAAGTCTCAGCGAAGTTAAACTTTGAAATATATGTAGAATCATGAAAGTTGAGCTTAGAACACATTTTTGGTAATCAACAGGCTAAACCAGTTGAGAGGAGAAGGGTTTTTTGTGTATTGAATGCTAGTATTATTCAGTCATATACTTTTGAAATGTGCTGTTACTCTTGTTACATGGAACTAGAACATAAGAAAATGAAGGCCATTAAATAAACAGCAATTTAAAAAATAAACAAACAGCAATTATAGGCAGTATGCACATTTTTTGGACATTTCAGCTGTACCTGTTCTTAGCTTTCTAGTTGACATCGTTAACCATTCGTGTCATCTTTATCATATTTATTTCATTGATTCCCTGGAATTCAAACATAGGAAAGTGGCAGTTAGACATCAGGCATGAGATTTTGGAATATATTTCTGTCTTGACACACAAGTGAGTGTGTTTAGAAAGTCCACATAGGTAATTATTTTTACTGTTCTCTTTTGAAGTGGGAAGTGCTTTGATAATGCCACAGGTTGTTATTTGAGAGAGCAGCAATTTTCTGGTTGTTACAGACTTTCTGAGAAGCTGCTTTTATAGATTGAAATAAACTGAGATGATAAATGAGAATAAAGGGAATAAGTAATTGGGTAGGCCTTATTTTTAAAGTAGCTGTTTATTGCCTAGGATGTCTCTTTCAGGAATCTAGTTTTTTAGCTGTTCTTAATCCATATTATCTTTAATTTCTGATTTTCAATACAGAAAGAGAAATAAATGACTCTTAGTACCTCAGCATAGACAGACATTAGTATGTACATGTATGGCTTCTATAATTTTAAAAGCCTGGG
>PISX010029523.1:0-19951 GCA_004024625.1 Mellivora capensis
CTTTTTCCTTCTTGTTATTAAACTGTTAAGTATTATTAAATTGAAATTACATTAACATTTTTTTTCTAGGGGAAGTTATGCTCAAAGGCTTTCAGTATAAAAATATTCTCTTGCAAATATGCCAAATGAAGCATGATTAAATTTCCCCCTGAACCACTACAAAGCTGGGAAGTTGGCCCCTTTCTTTTGTAATATACTTCTGTCCATCCTTCTCTCATTTCATTTTCTGTGCTGTTTTTCTTTGAATTGGTAGCTCTGCCTGTATTTGGAACAAAGTAGAGAATAGAACAGTTCTTGACCCATCTCAAAGACCAGTACCAATTTAGTTGAAGCATTTTTGACCTGTCTTTTGGATAATTCAGCCTATGAATCTTAAATTCAGTCACCAACCATTCTCCTTCCTTCATCTCCCTACTCTGTTTGGAGGCTTTTAATTAGTGCTAGCCCTTACCTTCCTTGGGCATGGCTCAGGTTGCTTTCAGGTACACATTTGCATGTGCATTGGAAGAATGTGGGAAGCTAAGCAGAATCCTAGGGTAGGAGTTTATCATCTGATTTAGGAATATGAGTAAGTTTCACTTATACATACACAGAGTCTGTGCACAGGCACATATACACACCATACACACACACACACACACACACACACACACACAGGGGACCAGAGAGCACAGGCTTCAGCATGGCCAACTTCCTTTACAGAAGCCCCATTTCAGGCTTCAAATGACAGTTGTGGCTCTATTACACATTTGGAAATCTGGGTCTCTATTTATCTCATAGGAATGCCCCACCTGCTCTGCAGACACTCAGAAGCCTGGCAAAGTTGGCCTTTCCCACCTTCTTGCCAGCTCTGTAAGCCCTCTGAGAGAGAACCACCTCATTTCTCTTAATCAGGAGCAATGACTTTCAAAAGAGCCTAATGGCACCAATCGATGAACTAAGTCAAGAGGGAGAAACTAATCATGAAGGATGTGCCTTGTGCCTGTGTGTGTTATTTATAGAAACCTAAGCAGACAAGGAGAATACATTAATATTATTAAAGCTAAATCTACCCTGTTATTCTCAGTTCTTGTTCGTGGCAAATTCTCCCTTAACTGCTTTCTATCGTATTTGATAAAAACCCATGCTGTATTTATCTGAGTTAAAATTGTGCTCCGAAAAAGAGTGTTTTCTCACCTTTTTTAAAAAGATGTTGATCATCTCTAAAAAGATGTTGATCTAGATTTCCACAGCAAGTCATAAGAGGAGGTAAAAAGCTTAATGCAAACAATTGAACCTGGGGGACAGAGTCAGAAAAAAAGAAAGGTGCTGCCTTTTCCTAAGTAAAAGGATTTTGTCACTTTCAAAACTGTTCACTTGCAAAAGACTGTTACAATAATACAATCAATTTAAAACAATCGTAGGTAAAGAAACATGCAGAATAAGAAATAAAAACTAAAAACATAAAGTCAGATACTAAAAAACACATGGAGAGTAAGTCTAAAACCTCTATCAGTGGAACATAGGCCTAACTCCTATTCCAAACCCTGGGTTCTATTCTCATGTTGGGTAACAGAAAATTACTTTGTCTCTCAGTTCTCAGTTCTCAAATCATAAGACCTATAGCACAGTTCCCAGTACAACCCAATATCCAGCCTATGTTTAAATTTCCATAATTGTATAATTAAATAATTAGATCGGTTTGTTTGCCTGAATTAGGACATGCATTGTAATTGGTTGGTATGTTTCCAATATCTTTTTCAATCTACAGTTTCCTCCATATTTTTATCTTGTTTCTTTCAATGTATATTGAAGAAAATAGCTTGATGTCCTACAGAACGTACTATAGTCAGGGTTTCACTGGTGTACCACTGTGGTATCATGTAACACCTTACCTGTAAGTTGAGGCTCAAGTTAGAATTTTCACTAGAATTAGATTTGGGCTTAAAAAAAAAACCACTTTATTGATGGTATAATGTATTTTCTTAGGAGTTTTAACAGCCTTTTTGCTAGGATCCCTTATGAATTATAGATTGCTAATGTGGCTACTCTAATTCTATCATTCTCTCTTCATGTATTAGCTGGATCACTTCTGATGGGGATCAAGATATGCTACCCCAAAATATGGCACTTTGGTGTATTAAATATGGCACCTTGGCATATTGAGTTTAAGAAAAATGGCAGAATTAGAAAGGTCACTCTGCCATTCACCCACCATTCTTTCCTGAAATAGGTCAGAAAATCCTCAGGTGAGAGGTGCCTTCTCTATACCCAGAGGAAAGGAGCATCCTTTTATCTCTGAAGAAAAAAAGGATTCCCAGAAAAATCCTAATGAACAGACCTTGCTGAAGTTTTCCCCAGTTTCTTACCTTTATCTCACATAACCTATCATATTTCTACAAGACTGTCCATTCTCATCAAACCTAGTGTAAATATACTTAGAGCTACCTGTTTCTTCTGGTCTTCAATTCCTTATGAGGGCTTCTCTGTCACATAAAACTTATAAATAACATAAACTAAATAAACATAAACATAAACTAAATAAATGTATATACATTTTTCCTGTTAAATTGTCTTTGTCAGTCTGAAAACAGACTCAACCAGAGATCCCAAAAGGGTCAAGGAAAATTTTTCCTCCTTTATACCTCCAAAGGGAGAACATTCCCTCATTAACTATTTGGTAACCTAGAGGTATATAGTTCATAAAGAAGAAGGAGAATGAATGTTGATTTTTTTTCCCTTTATGAATTTTTCATGTAATGTTTCCTAGCAACTTCTAAAATTGGCCAATGTTTATTTTATGTTTGAAATATCATTATGAACTTACAAGTTTAAAAATATTTGGTTTGTGTTTCAATCCACTGCAGTCATATTCCTTATTGCCCATCTTTGTCAAGGGGAAGCCTCTTCGTTGTGACTCTGAGACCTTTAGAGAGCCTTTGAGAGCTCTCTTGCTACCTACTATGAAAATATATTCTGAACCTACTTGTATATTTTTTTCATGCCAAATAACTGGGGTCCTCTGGAGTTTGATCACTGTGGTAGTGGCTAGAGCTAAGGAATATGTATATATGTATATATGTGTATTATACATATGAAATATTAAAAAGATTTTCATAATGATATAGCCAATTATGAATCAGGGCTAAAGAGATTTTCCTAACCACATAGATGCATCTCCTGTTTTGTGTTTATTGTTTCAGTATGCAGATTTGGGGAATGAGTGTGTGTGTGTGTGTGTGTGTGTGTGTGTGTGTGTATACATATGTATCTATATGCATTAAAGTTATTCATACTGATACTTTAAATTCAAATTCAGAACCACAGAATTTTTATTTAACCTCATAGATACCCAACTATCTCTTTTCCACGGTAGCAATCCTCATTTATAACAAACCAACCTCATTATTTTTTTCAATACATGCATTATAGTCTCAGAATAATAACCCCATTCTGAAACTATTAATTGATTAGCAAAAACAATTTATTTGCAGTTTTATTTCCCTTTGGTTTAAAGGGGTCCATAATATGCCACTGTGCCACAAACATTAACTTTGTGCTGAAGGCATTTTAAGTTTTTTTCCTGAACTCCCTTGTCTGCCTAAAAGTGGAGTTTCCCAGGAGAACTCAATTGTTTTAAATTATTCTTTGCAGGGCCGGCTTAGTGGTCATATATTCTTTCAGTCTCTGCTGGTCTTGGAAGCTCCTTATCTCTCCATCAGATCTGAAAGACAGCCTTACCAGATAAAGTTTTCTTGGCTGCATATTCTTCTCATTTAGTACCCTGAATATGTCTTGTCAGCCCTTTTTGGCTTGCCAGGTCTCTGCGGACAGGTCTGACACTATTCTGATGTTCCTCCCTCTGTCTGTAAAGAATCTCTTCCTCCTAACTGCCCTTAACATGGTTTCCCCAGTTCTGAGATTTACAGGTTTTACTATTACATGCTGGGATATTGTTCTGTTCTCCTTGATCTTTGGAGGGGTTCTCTCTGCCTCTAGGATGCAAATGCTTGTTTTATTCCACACACTGGGGAAGTTCTCAGCTACAATTTGCTCAAATATATCCTCTAGTCCTTTCTCTCTCCACCCTCTCAGGGATCCCAATATTCTGACATTGGAACATTTCATGGTGTCATTTATTTCTCTAATTCTGTTTTCATGGATTTTAAGGTGCTTTTTCTAGGCCTCCTCCTGTTCTTTCCTTTTTATCAGTTTGTCTTCTAGATCACTAATTCTTTCTTCTGCCTCATTTACCTTAGCTGTTAGTATCTAATTTAAACTGCATCTCATTTGTAGCATTTTTAAATTTGCCCTGATCAGCTCTCATTTCTGCCCTTAGAGATTCTATGTTGCCATTAATGGTTTTCTCCAGCCTAGCTATTGTCTTCACAACTGTTACCCTGAAATACTTCAGGGTACTGAAATACTTTCTGACATCTTGCTTAGATCCATATCCATTAGGTCTCCAGGAGAGGCCATTGTCTCTGGGTCTTTTCTTTGTTGGGAATTCCTCCTCCTAGTCATTCTGTTGAGTCATGGTTGAGGGGATAGACAGTCAAAAACATTAACCACAATCCAGGCACAGTGCACCCTGGAAAGGTTTGGAGCAATTGGAAGTCACCACCAAAAACAAACAAACAAACAAACAAACAAATGAAACAAACAAAAACAGCCAAAATGAAAGGCAAGAATAAGATTTACAAAGTACAAAAACAAAAACAAACAGCAATAACAACAAAAAAAATCTACCAAAAAAAACAAAAAGCGGGGGGTGAGTTGGTGGTGGTTAAGGGATGGTTGCTATAATCCCTCAAATGCAAGCAAGGTTGGGTGTCTCAGCTCTTTTTGGGTGTATTTTGTTCTTTTTGTTAGAGAACACTACTTCTCAGAGATACAGGGAAATTATAACTGGTATATATACAAAAGTAGTATTGAATAGGGAAAAAAGGGACTACATTGAAATTTATATATATCATCTATCAATCTATCTATCATCTATATATATAAAGAAAAAGAAAAAAAAAGTACATATGTGAAAAAGTTCAAGTTAAAAAGTTACTATGGAATATATTATATTAAACATCTAGTTTAAATGATAAATAGGTTAAAAAAAAGAAGAAGAAGAAATATGAGAAAGAATTTTAAAAAGAGAGAGAGAGAAAAGTTGTATCTAAAAAATACATGGGCCATGAGGCAACACCAGGAGCTTAATATACTATATTCCCCTGGTGTTGGGGTTTTACAGTTTTATGGGGGCCCTGTGGTTGTTGCCCTCTTGTTCTTCCAGCTTGTTTTCTGGGGGAGGGACTTGCTACATTGTTTTTCAGGCCACCGTGCTTTGGGAGAATTGCCCTGCCCCCTAAGAAGGGTCTGGGATCTGTGGAAACAGGTTTTTTTGGACTTTTGTTCTCTGGTGGCTTTTTGTGCCTTTTTGGAGGGTCAGAACATAGGAAAACGTCCACACCCAGACCTCCATCCCCGAGGAGAGAAGCCACAGTCTGCTCCTCTCTGAACACTCCAGAACACACAGTTTCTCCCTCTGTGAGCAGGGCTGAAAACTGCAGCCTCCCATAGGCAGTGCATGCCCCCAGCAATATCCTCTCAGAGGTCAAACCAGGCCCCTGCTTGTATCTGCTCCCTGTGCCTCCAAAACTGCAAGTGATCCCAGTGTGTGTGGGCCTGGGCCCTGGTAGTGGTGGATGGACGTGGCTGGCCCCCAGGTCTTCAGGCACAGGTCTAAGCTGGGTCCTCTCTGGAGTGGGTGTGGGCATGGACAGTGGTGGTGGTGGCAGTGGCTTAAATAGAAATTACCATAAACTATCATGTATACTATCTATTCTCCTAAAGACCACTACTGTTTCTTAAAACGTATTTGTTTTCCCATAAGTGAGCTTTTTTCCTCCCACTCCTTCCTCTCTTAAGAAGTCGTTCATTTCCTATAGATATCCTTCTTCACTTTCCCTTGCCCTAGTAAGATGGTATATAAGCCCCAAATTCTAGTCACCTACTTGAGTCATATTTTTGTGAATGCTCATATGTATGTGATTAATTTTTGTCTTCTGTCTTATCAATCTATCTTTTGTAAGTTTAATTCACAGGTTCCCAACTGTCCTCCCTAAGAAAATAAGGGGAAAGTTTTCCTCCTTGACAGCATACATTCTATACCCCATTAAAATATTCAGGCAAATTATTTTTTAAAGTTTCTCTTTGTGGTTATTCCACCAACTAAAACCTTAAGTTTGTTCAGATTACTTTTAGTATATAAAGATTTATTTTTTACTTAATTTTGCTTATAATTATGTAAACATTTTGCTTTCTTCCAAAGTTTAAACTATACAAAGACTTATATGCAAACAAATTTTGCTTCTATGCCTATCCCATTAAACCCATTTCTCCCCCATAGAAAGCCTTAACCTTTTTTCAGTTTTATGTTTTATCTTTTTACATTTTATAAGGAAAATATACATGCATACTTATATTCTTTTTCTCAAATAATCAATAACAAAATACACAATTTTCTCCATCTTTATGCTATCAAATTATATCATAGAATTCCTACTATATTATAGAAAGAATAATTAAGAGGAAGACTTTTCTTTTTCTAACTTGCTCCAGTGCTTTGGAGACTACAAGTTAACTAATTAATGGACAGTTCAGAGGAGAAAAAACAAGGTTGCTTTAAGGGTAAACCTAAGATTACCAAACTTAACAAGAGGGAAAATGGTGGTTTAGGGTTTCCTTTTTATTATTATTATTTTTTTTAATTAAACATGTAAACCCAAAGATTTTTATTGCATTATTTTTAGACTGGAAAACTCAAAATTGCCTAAATACACTAGGGAAATGTTATCAACATAACACTCACTATTATGTAGCATTGAAGAGTTTTAATTACATGGAAAACATGCTTACATAAGCAGGATACTAAATTGAACATCCTTTATGACCTCACAGGTACAAATAAAAATTGTTAGAACTGTTATGCCCCAAAAATGGGTCCGTGATTAAAGGAGCGAGACTGATATAAAGCAAAGGTCAAGTAAAGCTTTATTTCACACCAAGCATCAAGAATCTAACTGAACATTTGGGGACAAACCTTTTACAAGAGAGGGTGACCCTTCTCTGTTTCACAGATTAGCTTTTAAGGGCAAAGGCCATGCGGTTGGGCCCGGCCACGCACAGGTGGCCAATGAAACTGTAACACACAGAGAAAGCTGCACAGTCATGCTAGGTGACCAATTGAATTACAATTTACCCTATAGTAGACATTTGACCTAGCCTATCACACCTTGGTTAGGATTGGCGCCCAAAAGGCTCCCAAAGGGCGGGGCCCATACTCCTTGGTAACTAGGGAGACAGTATCCAACCCCCCACTGATTGGATGTCTCCACCTGGCCTGACCCACCCTTGTATTTGGGCTTTGTTACCTGAGGCTGGTTTCCGGGATTTGTTTTTAAGTAAATCCCCTGGGGGAAGGGGAGCAGGGAAGCCTCTGGCTAAAATATAAAAATATAAAATAGGTCCTTACAAGAACAAAATAGAGCAAAGAAAATATGCTAAGCTTTTACCTGAATTTATGTCTATTTGATAAAATTATCAGTAATTTTTTAGCACTCAGCTTTTATGAATCTCTTCCAAATTTTTGTGTTAATATATATTACTTTGATAATCAGAATTTTTTTTTGGTTCTTTTTTTTTTTTAATTTCTTTTCAATGTAACAGAATTCATTGTTTTTGCACCACACCCAGTGCTCCATGCAATGCGTGCCCTCCTTAAATACCCACCACCTGGCTCACCCAACCTCCCACCCCCTGCCCCTTCAAAACCCCTCAGGTTGTTTTTCAGAGTCCATAGTCTCTCATGGTTCACCTCCCCTTCCAATTTCCCTCCACTCCCTTCTCCTCTCCATCTCCCCATGTCCTCCGTGTTATTTGTTATGATCCGCAAATAAGTGAAACCATATGATAATTGACTCTCCCTGCTTGACTGGAAGAGAGTATGCTGAGTGAAATAAGTCAAACAGAGAGAGTCAATTATCATATGGTTTAGAGTTTCAATGGGAAGATATGGAAGGTCTACTGGGCTGTTGATGTAAATGGAAATGTACAGTCTATCTCCAGGGTGGTGGAATTCACAGGAAACTCCCTCAGGTGGAGGTTGATGGCAGCTGTTTGGAGGTTCTGCTTTTCTCAGATAAAGAAAGTGCACGTAAGATTTCTTTCTGCATCTTCTTTAGCTCAACTATTTTCACTTTCAAATAATCCAGTTACTAATTCAAAAGGTCTGAGTGGGTCCTGTTGGGGAGTAAATTTCTTTATGCTTCAAGATTCTTCTGGCTGGTCTAAAAATTAAATGGATATGAGACAGATTGAAAAAATAAAATCAAACAAAAGTTTAATAATATGTATTCCTCCTGTGTACATGGAAAAGACCCAGGAAAACTGAGTTACTCCCTGAAATGGCCAAAACCATCGCCTTAAATACCATCTTCAGCTAAAGACAAAAGATGCTGGGGGCAGAGAGGTCAGTAATGAGAGGTACCAGGAAAAGAGCAGTAAGCAAGAGTAAGGTTGCTATGCAGTTTTAAGTCCATGCCTTTTCCACTGGTAACAGTTTCTAAAGATTGAGAGTCATCCCACTCTTACTGGTACTGAGAGAGACATCCTTACAAATAGAAATTTCCCTTATAAATGTAAATGTCTCTTACAAAAGAGTAACTTTTTCTTTCCAGAGCTTCTCCTGTGTTTGCAGTTTCTTAAATATAATCAGGCTAAAATAATTATTATGCCAAAGTGACATACTTTGGGGTGGCAAATTTTGCTTTCCTGCAGTCTTGACAAGAGTTCTTCTCCATTCTATTTCATAAATGCTTAGTATTTCACTGTATAGATGTAACATAGTTATTCAACTGATTCTCCAATATAGAGATTTAGATTGTCTCTACCTTATATTACAAACAGTAATACAAAGAATAACCTTGTGCATAAAACTTCTTGCATTTTTTCCAAATATACATCTGGTTTAGATTCCTTAAAGTGATATCTGGTTTATCATATGCTAAATTCATATGCAATTTTGCTAGATATTGTCAAATATCCTTCACAATCATTATACCATCTTGCTTTATCATTAACAATCCACAAATGTGTATATTTTCCCTTTTTCTTGCCAAGGAGAGTGCGTTGTCAAACTTTTGGACTCTTCTAACCTGATAGGTGAGTAATAGTATTCCAGGGCAGTTTTAATTTGTGTTTGTTTTATTGACAGTGAGGTTGAATATCTTTTCATATAGTTGAGAATGTGTGGTTCTTTGTGTGTATGGGTTGTCTTTTCATGATTCTACCCTGTCTTTCTGCAAGGTTGTAAATATTTTCATCTTTAATCTATGAAGCTCTACTTTTAAATTGCTTGGCTACCTGGTTTAACAAATTTATGTTTAACAATTTTATGTTTAAATTTTAGATTAAAAATTAATCACAAAGCAACAGTTTTTCTGTAATATAATGGCAAAGATTCTCTCCTTAACCAAACTCTACTGATGCCCCTGAACTTTTCAAGTAGGCCCACTTCTGTGTTCCTTTCTGCATTATCCCGGTCTTAGTAGGAACCTTGATAAGTCAGTTTCCCCACCATTCATATCTGACCACCCTCGATATCTAATGGGGTTCTAAAAGGGTTCCTCAACTTCCACTACCACCCAGATGATGTCTGATTACCCTGACTTGCCTTCAGCAAGAATCCTGTTAGGTAGGTTGAGATAAACTCTCCTTACCTTTTAGTAATATTTAATGTTTGCGTTTAGTAATTTTCTATCCATCACCCTCCAGCTTGCTACTTAGCTATAAGTCTCCACTACCCAGTGTTTTTTCAAAGCTGAGTTCAAGCTCTCCCTCACTGCACTGGTCCTACCCCTATCATCATGACCCACCTTGCATGAAGTTTGCCTTCCCATCAAATAGTTTTTGCAGTTTGTTATTTATATTTCCTAATCATTTTTGATGTTCTCTGGCATGCAAAATTTTAATATTAATTTAATGAAATTTATCAATTTTTCACCTAATGCTTTTGCATTTTGAATCATAAAGTTATATAGAAATTTACATCTAGTATTTGCATAATTTATTTTTTTCAATGTTTAAATTTCTGATTAAATTAGAGTTTGTCTGATCTATGATATGAGGAATCAGTTCCACTTTGGTTTTCAGTTATCCTAACAACACTTATTAAAAAATCCATCATTTCACCCCCAGATTGAGAACACTGCCTTTAATCTGTACAAAATTTCTCTATTCCATATGATCTATGTCTGGATATTCTATTCCGTTCTTTGTACTCCATTCATGAGTCAGTGTTTAACTATTTATATATAGAAATTGTTTAAATTATTTTAAAATCTGATAAGATAATATCTCATTCCTCTTATCTTTTTTTTTTTCAGGATTTTTCTGGCTCTTCTTGCTGCCTTTTTGTTAAACTGAATTTTAATATCAAGCTACTTAGCTTCAGAAAAGAAAACAAAAATCTAATAATATTCTATTGCTATTGAATTATATTTCTAAATTCAAATATAGAGAGCTGATATATTATGGCATTGAATTTTTTTATTTCAGAGTATTTTTTATTCTTACCATATATTCAAGTTTAATTTTATATTTTACATAAGTATTTTATAGTTTTCATTAGGTTTTGTTATGTAAATTTTTTATTAAATTTACACGTTGGCAATTTTTCTATCATTAATTGCCTCTTCTATTCCATGTTATCCTCTATGTGATTTTTATTTACTTTCATATATTTTGGAAATTTATTGTATGTTAATTTAAAAACCTTTATTTTAAATTATTCTTATTTTTATTCTTTATTTTGTCTTATTTTATAAATGAATTCTTTAAGTTTTCTACATATATAATCATATCATCTGCAAAAAGAAATACTTTTAACTTATGCTTTCTAATTTCTATGACTTTAACACATCTTCTCATGTTAACAGGAAACATTTAGTTTTTTGATAAGGGGGAAGTGTATTTATATAATATATAATCATAAATGTATGACTATGTTAATACAGTATTCAATATTCCTATTTTGTGTGAGCATGCTTGACATAAATGAGTGTGGGATTTTTATAAATCTGCTGCATTTTTGGAGTTGAATAGTCTTTCTCCTGTACTATTAGTATGGCTGATTATTAAAAACAACTCTTCATTCCTAGAATAAACTCCACTGAGCCCTGTGCATTATTTTTAATGTGTTGTTAAATTAAGTGTCTTACATTTTATTTAAGATTGCTGCATTGGGAGCATCTATGTTTTTTGCTGTTTGTTTCAGAGGTTGAGTTTAGTGACTCATCAGTTGCATTTAACACTCAGTGTCCATTGTATCAAGTGCCCTCCTTAATGACCATCACCCAGTTACCTCCTTTCGTACCCACTTCAAAAGGATAAACAGTGATTCAAAGGGGTACCTGTACCCCAATGTTTATAGCAGCAATGTCCACAATAGCCAAGATTTCTGCATTGAAATTCAAGAATTAGATTGGACTGTAGTTAAATATTTTGGTGTCTAATTTAATTAAATTTATGTTCCCTTTATAAAATAAGTTTGCAAGTATTCCATCTACTACTGTATTTTGGAATAGTTTGAAGAACAATATGATTGCTTGATTTTTAAATAACTATTAGAATTCCATTGTGAATCTATTTAGATTTGAAATAGAATTGAAATTCAAGGACAGAAATTTATGCATCTCTGGACAACTGTTTTTTGACAAGGGTGTCAGGAAAATGTAGCAAGGTAAAAATACTGTCTTCTACAAATGGTGCTGGTATGGCCAGATGTCACACAAACATGGATGAAGTTGGATCCTTTCCTCACATTATATACCAGTATTAACTATAAATTAAGTAAATACCAAAATGCAATAGACCAAAGAATAAAATTTTGAGAAAACAGAATGGAGGAAAACATCTGAAAATTATACATCTGATAAAGGACGTTTATCTAGCATATAAAGAGAACCTTTACAACTCAATAAAAGATAACCCAATTATACAATGAGCATAGGATCTAAGTTGATATTTTTCTGAAGAAGATACACAAATGGTGAACAAGCACATGAAAACATACTCAACATCATTTGTCATCAGAGAAACAAAACCACAATAAGACAACACTTTATACCCACTAGAATGGCTATAATAAAAAAGTCAGATAGTAACACAGAGATGCACAGAAACTGGAACTCTCAAAGCCTGAAATGATGGATTATTTTATGTGTTGCTAAGACAACTGAATATTGAAAATATTGAATTTTCAATATTGAAATATTGAATAACAATATCGAAAAACAAGCAATATTGAAAAACAAGGTAGAACTGATTCCTCACATCAGTGAGGAATACATCTGGACAAATTCTAGCCCTCATTGCAGTAGGAAGGTAAAATGTTGTAGACACTGTGGAAAATAATCTATAAATTCTTCAAAGAGTTAAACAGTATTATCATTTGACACAGTAATTATACTTGCTATAATTGAAAATATATACCTACATAAAAACCTGTAAATAAATGCTCATAGCATCATTATTTATAATAGCCAAAAGGGAGAAACAATCCAAACTACTAAATGAAGAATGGATAAGCAATTATGGTATAGCCATACAATGGAATATTATTCATCTACCAAAAGGGATGAAGTACTGATATATGTTACAACATCAAAAATCATGAAAACATGCTCAGTAAAAGAAGCCAGTCACAAAAAGACCATGTATTATATGATTCCATTCATATGAAAATGCCCAGGAGAGAGAAAAGTATAGAGACAAAAAGTAGATTAGTGCTTTTTTAAGGTTAGAGCAGGAGGAGAGAAAGTGATGGCTGGGTGATGATACTCAAGTGTTTGGAGATTCTTTTTAAGATGATAGAAGTGTACTACAATTGACTGTAGTGATGATTATACATATCTATATATATACTAAAAACCATTGAATTGTATACTTTAAATGTCTGAATTGAATGTTGAGTGAATTATATTTCAATAAAGCTGTTATCCCCAAATTTGCATTTTCACATTTATAGTTCAGACATTTCAATTATATATTTTTCCCAAATGCTGCCATGTAATTTAATTAAAATTTAACAGATTTTTTTACATGTTCAGAAAACTGTTACCATTTCTTATATCATTTTGCTATATGCTTAAAATGGCATGTTTTTGGTGCTAGTAATGAACTTCATAGGAATTTTGTTTGTATTTTCTTGACCAATGCCATATTCTCTCTCTGTGATTCCCACTGTTTCTATATTGAAAATACTAAATCAGAGTAACTCAGACTACTTTTCACCTTTATCTGACAAGACTACACCAATATTTAATCAATTTCTGTTGTTGATTCACCACCATTTTGCTTTAAATACAAACCTTTGATTTTGTAAAAAAAATTTTTTAAAGAACACAAAACAATGAAACTGGACCACTTTCTTACACTATACCCAATAATTAACCCAAAATTGATTAAAGGCCTAAATGTGATACTTGAAACCATAAAAATCCTAGATGAGAACAAGACAGTAACTTCTGTAACATTGGCTGTAGCAACCTTTTCCTGGATATGTCTCCTGAGGCAAGGGAAACAAAAGCAAAATTAAACTATTGGGCCTAATCAAAATAAAAGCTTCTGCACAGCAAAATAAACAATCAATAAAACTAAAGACAACGTTCTGAATGGGAGAAGATATTTGCAAATGACATATCTGATAAAGGGTTAGTATCCAAAATACATAAAGATTACATTACAACTCAACACCCCCCCAAATAATCCAATTAAAAATGGGCAGAAGATATAAACAGACATTTCACTAAACAAGACATTCAGATGGCAAACAAACACATGAAAAGATGCTCAACATCATTCATTATTAGGGAAATGCAAATCAAAATCACAATGAGATATCATCTCTCATCTGTCAGAATGGCTAAAATCAATAACACAAGGAAAAACATGTGTTGGTGAGGATGTGAAGAAAAAAGAACCCTCTTGCACTGTTGGTTAGAATGCAAACAGGTGTAGCCACTCTGGGAGACAGTATGGAGGTTCTTCAAAAAATTAAAAATAGAATTACCATTCCATCCAGTAATTCTACTACTAGGTATTTACCCAAAGAAAATGAAAATACTAATTCAAAAAGGTATATGTACCCCTATGTTTTATTTTAAAGATTTTGTTTATTCATTTGACATAGAGAGATCACAAGTAGGCAGAGAGGCAGGCAGAGAGAGAGGGAGAAACAGGCTCCCTGCCGAGCAGAGAGCCCGACGTGGGCCTCTATCTCAGGACCCCAACACCATGACTTGAGCCCAAGGCAGAAGCTCAAACCTCTGAGCCACCAAGGTGCCCCTGTACCCCTATGTTTTTGCAGCATTATTTACAATAGCCAAATTATGGAAGCAAGAGAGTATAATGGTAAGGGAAATATGTCAGTCAGAGAAAGATAAATACCATATGATTTCACCCATGTGGAATTTAAGAAACAAAACAAAACAAAACAAAAACAAAGCGAAAAAGAGACTAATCAAAGGACAGACTCTTAAGTATAGCGAACAATCCAAGGGTTATCAGAGGGGAGGTTGGTAGATGGATATGTGAAACAGGTAATGGAGATTAAGAGCATACTTGTCATGGATGAGCACTGAGTAATGTATAGAATTACTGAATCACTGGTTGTACACTGGAAATTAATATAAAACTGTATGTTAACTATACTAGAATTAAAATGTAAAAAATTAAAGGAAATTATTTTTTCCCCAAAATGTCATTTATCCCAGGCAGGTAAAAGACTATATCCATACATTTCACCATATTTTTTAAATAGCTTCAACATTTCTCATTAGTATTGTTCTACTGAATACTGAATACTGAATATCCGACCCTGTCTCAGGAAAACAAGTAACTTAATGCCTTTGTCTTTGAACACAGTGAGTAAGAGTTCACTGGGATGGATGGATGGATAGATAGATAGATAGCTAGATAGATAGATAAAAACCTCATAGGATTGTGTGGTCTTATTAGCAAAAGGCAGATATTCAGCTTCTAGCTTTTGTTTCATTTTCTCAAGCCCCTTTGTAATGACAGAATCTTCAACTTTCCTATTACATCCACTCTCTCTTCCAAGGGTTATCATACTCAGACTTTGTAGGTGTAAGTGGCATGATAAACTCTGCACATTCCTCTTCTTAAACTAGAGTTCCATGGAGCTATAGAAAACCATAAAAATGTTCACTTAAATAAGCTGGGGGTCTGAAAAGAAGACAAAAACATGTGTGGTCTCAGTAGGCACTATCAATTTAACCTTGGTCCTTTGATTGAGGACTTCATGAAGTTCAATCACAAAAGATGGATCAAATTTAAATTGTACATATATTCACAGATTCCTGCAGGTTCTCCTCTACTATGAGAACAGAAATTCTTAATGAGAAAGTCAGAGTCTCCTCTAGTCCTGCTGCAGTAGCATGAGAATGTAGGTCCTGCTGTTTGTAAGCATGAGTAGGAACAGGCAGGCTGGTAGTGAGCAGGGGAGAAACAACTGGAGAACCTGTCACTGTAGGCTCCTAACCCATTTCTGCAACTACCTCCTTAACGTTTCCACTATCCTTGCTGGAAGTCATCAGCCCCATAACCAAAGCAGCCATGATATTTGAGAAAAGTACTCCTCTCCAGGTGTCTCCAGTACTTCTCCCTCTTGCTTGATTCTCTTTGGAATCTATTGATATGCTCAGAATAACTGTGGCCAGAAATGAATAGCTAGAGGTAACACATGATTGTTGATATTCCAGAGAAAGTGCTAGAGGCATAGACATTGACTATTACAAAGTGGATAAGATGACTCTAACATCTCACACTTCTGCAGCTATTGTCATAATTTCTAGCACAGAAAAGCACGATTTTGAGGTAAAATTTAACATGTTCTGGATACATGCCAACTATTTATGCAACAAATTGTGGACAGGTATATAAACCATCCTTCCACAAGACAAGACAAGAGAGCTGAATGTAGAATCCCAAAGACACATACTAGGCCAAAAACTCACTTCTGTTAAGGCCATATAGTATTTAAATTGGTATTCTCATATCAGTATCAGTTCAAAAACCTAAAATTTATTAGTAGACAAAAGTGTTGTATACCTATCTATTATCTCCAAAAATAAAATAAAGTAATATCAGACACCATTTACTGAGAATAAAATTTTATCTTGAAATAATTTGAATTTCAAATCTGCTGGCAACCTTGGGAATAGATAGGTCAGCAATCAAGTAACACAGAAGTAGCTGGGATTTTTTTCTTGATTTACAAATTTCATACACTACTCCCAAGAGAGACATCATGAAAAACCATGAAAGCCGCCTACTTGAAATTTAACACTTGCAAACAGTGTCTTATCTGGAAGGTCACCATCTGCAATTAAACATCATTATAAAAGCCCAGAGGAAATGAAATGCTAAGTGTGACATTCTTTGGATCATGCCTCCAGTTTATTAACTTGCAGGAAATAAACATTCTCATTTCCACTCATTTTTAGTTGTTCTTCTTTTTAAAGCTGCAAGAGTAATATTTAGTGCTATTTCATATTTTTGGACCAAATCTTTTCCTTTCTTAATATGTATATTTAGAAAGCCTGAATTTACCTCCTTCTGACCTAGATGTACAGTGACTATGTAAGGGATGGACAAGAATGGATAAAAGAAAAGATACTGAATTCATGGTACAAAGATAACTATTCATATGGTAAAATATGAAATTATATCTCAGGTCACACCATACATAATGTAAATATCTAAGTAGTTATAATAAAATCTATAACATCTTCAAATAAAAATATATTTAAGACATTACTTTAGGATATAATTCATTTAAAAAGGTTTCTTTAAAAAGTAAATAACTTTTTATTCTGGTTCTGATCATGGTAAATTATTGGGCTTACCATTCCCCCTAAAACTGTAAACTACTATAAAATGTACAGAATGTGTGGTGCAACTGTTTGAATGCATATTTCCTATATTGCTAGTATAGGAAACATATATCTGACTTGGGGGCTGAAGTGGTGGCTAGAATTTCTGGGACAGGATACAAGATAATAAAGTAGTACAGAGAAAGAGCATCATAAATCTGATAGGGATATCCTTGAGTCGTTGAACAAATACTTATCTGTGTGCAAAGCCAGATTCTGTGAAGCCTAGAGAGAAGGTTTTCTGCAGGAGAAGTAGGCAAAATTCCCAAAGAACACAGGGCCATATACTTTGGAGTCAAAATCCAGGTATAGTGGAGACATCTAAATGAGCATTTAGTTAAAATCCCAGAAAGTCTACTCTGGCCCAAAAATAAAGATAAGGAATACTCTAGACTTACTCTTATATAACCTCAAACCAAGCCTTGACAAGATCAAGGTAAGTCACCAATAAAGCTACTGTCTTCTAGACTGAAATTCAATATTCTTTAAAGAAGATAAATAAAATGAGATTCTGAACAATGTAGCATTGACAGTGTCAAGTATACAATCAATAACTACTGCACATAGGAAGAGTGGGAAAATGTGACCCACAACCAAAAGGAGAAAAAGTACTAAATAGAAGACCTAAGGATGACAGAGATATTATAACTAACAGATCAGGACTTTCAAATGGCAGTCAAAATATGACCAAAGACTTAAGGTAAATAATGGAGAAAGTGACTGACCTGAACAACAAAGAGGAAACAAATGCTTTAAAAGGTTAATTACACTGACAAACCAGTGTTTAAGGAAACAAAAATTAAAAAATTAAAATTACCAACATGTGGAATATAAGAAGGAATATTACTGCAGATGCTGCAGATATTATAAAAGCAATAGAGGATATGATGAAAAATGTATGCCATCAAATTTCACAATTTACAGGAAATGTCAAATTTATTGAAAATTTTTATCAAAATTAACATGATATATAAAATCTACATAGCAATATCTTCATTAAACAAATTGAATTTGACATTAATGTCTCCATGAAAATAAAACTACTATTCTGGCTTTATCTACCACATATAAAGGACTTGGAAGTTGTCATTCTTTCTCTTAATGCTCAAAAAAGCTGAGCAAACGGAATATCTATGACTTTTCTTAGAATTGTTGTAGAACTGAGGTCACAGAGCATACCGACTACCTCTCCCTGTCTACCCAGTCAAAGCTGAAGAGATAGATAAAAACAGAGAACCAAAGCTAATATCAGCCAACTGGATGCAGAAGCTAGTGGAGTCATAAACTGGTAGGAACACTAAAGGAGTGTTGACAAATGGCTGGAGATTAGACTACTGTAAAGGTAGAAAATTCTAGAAACTACAGTCTACACTTTCATGTTTAAAATGTTCAAATCACATGTTCATATGTTTTGCCTATAGGTTCTCATAGTGAAAAGGAAAGAAAAACTTATTTTTTTTTGGCAGAGGGAGGGGGAAAGTAACCATTTTGAAATATGCCTGAGCACTCTTCATAACAAGGGTGAGCACTGCACTGGAAATGAGAGACTTACCTGATGTGGAAGAAGAGAAATTACCCAATGTCAGCCCTCTCTAGCCCTTATGTTTCATCTAAGTCAAGGGGATTGTGGAGAACTGAGAAGTACTTGCAAAGGCCACAGCCCAGAGATAAAGATGAAATAAAATACTGAAACTTAATCATAGGATTATAGTATGCTTTTCCTACTCCTCTACCTTACCACTTAACCACTCATCCACTTACACAGTTTCATGGGTTTTACCAAAAATAACCCCACCAGGGGTGCCTGGGTGGCTCAGTGGGTTAAGCCTCTGCCTTCGGCTCAGGTCATGATCTCAGGGTCCTGGGATCGAGCCCCGCATCTGGCTCTCCGCTCAGCAGGGAGCCTGCTTCCCTTCCTCTCTCTCTGCCTGCCTCTCTGCCTACTTGTGATCTCTGTCTGTCAAATGAATTAATAAAATCTTTAAAAAAAATAATAACCCCACCAGGTATTAATCTAACAAAATAAGTACAGGTTCTATATGCACAATACTAAAAACTCTAACCAAAAAAATCATATAAATGAAGAACTATCTCTCATAGATGGGAAGACCCAATAATATTAAGATATCAATTCTATCAACTAGTTCAATAAAGTCAATGCAATCCTAATCAAAATCCTGGCAAACTACTTTGTGAATATCAACAAACTGATACAAATGTTTATAGGGAAAGATGGAAGTCTCATATTCACCAAAATAATTTTGAAGAAGAATAAAGGTGGTGGAGGACTGACACCAACAGACTTCAAGACTTAATACAAACAAGACAGCATGGTATTGGCAAAAGAATAGAGACATCAAACAGTGGATGTAAATAGATTCCAGAAATAGACTCACACAGATATAGTTATCTAATCTTTGATAAAGGAGCAAAAGCCAATTTAATGAAGAAAAAATAGCATTCTCAAAATATGTTGCTGGAATAAATGGATATACCTATGCAAAAAAAAAAAAAAATCTAGAACCAAGACTACAAAAATCAGCTCAAAATAGATTTTTAGACTTAAATATTAAGCAAAACTGGGGTGCCTGGGTGGTTCAGTGGGTTAAAGCCTCTGCCTTTGGCTCAGGTCATCCCCCTGGGATCGAGCCCTGCATCGGGCTCTCTGCTTGGCAGGGAGCCTGCTTCCTCCTTTCTCTCTGCCTGCTTCTCTGCCTACTTGTGATCTCTGTCTGTCAAATAAATAAATAAAATCTTTAAAAATATATATTAAGCAAAACTATATATTGCAAAATATATAGCAAAACTATAAAACTTATAGAAGAAAATAATAATAATAATAATTGGTCTATATAATAATAATAAGTGGTCTCCAAGAATTCAGGGGAAGGAAGACGTAAATAAGTGAAGCACAGAGGATTTTTAGGGCAATAAAATTATTCTTTATGATATTGCAATGGTGG
>PISX010029524.1:0-19944 GCA_004024625.1 Mellivora capensis
GACCAATGGAACAGAGTAGAGAGCCCAGATATGGACCCTCAACTCTATGGTCAAATAATTTTCGACAAAGCAGGAAAAAATATACAGTGGAAAAAAGACAGTCTCTTCAATAAATGGTGCTGGGAAAATTGGACAGCTATATGTAGAAGCATGAAACTCGACCATTCTCTTACACCGTACACAAAGATAAACTCGAAATCGATAAATGACCTCAATGTGAGACAGGAATCCATCAGAATCCTAGAGGAGAACATAGGCAGTAACCTCTTCGATATCAGCCACAGCAACTTCTTTCAAGATATGTCACCAAAGGCAAAGGAAACAAAAACAAAAATGAACTTTTGGGACTTCATCAAGATCAAAAGCTTCTGCACAGCAAAGGAGACAGTCAACAAAACAAAGAGGCAACCCACGGAATGGGAGAAGATATTTGCAAATGACAGTACAGACAAAAGGTTGATATCCAGGATCTATAAAGAATTTCTCAAACTCAACACATGCAAAACAGATAATCACATCAAAAAATGGTTACAGTCATTTTAGAAGACAGCTTTGCAATTTTTAGAAAACTAAACACAGTCTTATCATACATTCCAATAATCACACTGTGGGTATTTACTGTACAGAGTTAAGAAAATTATGTCCACAAAACAAGCAAAAAAAAAACTTGCATGCAAATGTTTGTGGCCACTTTATTTATAATTGCCAAAAAATAGCAACAACCCAGATGTTCTTTGATAGTGAATGAATAAACAAACTGTATTCAACCATACATTGAAATATTACTCAGTCATAATAAAACATAGGTGATATAATCAATAATATTGTAATAGCATTGCATGGTAACAGATGGTAAATATACTCTTTTTCTGGTGAGCATCATGTAATGTATAAAATTGTCAGTTCATTATGTTGTATACCTGAAACTAATATGTCAATAATACTTCAATTATAGAAATTCAACTACAGGAGCATCTAAGCATCTGACTCTTGATTTTGGCTCAGGTCAGGATTTCAGCATTGTGAGAATGAGCCCTACATCAGGCTCCGTACTGGGTGTGGAGCCTGCTGAAGATTCTCTCTCTCCCTTGGGACACGTAGGTGGCTCAGTTAGTTGGTTAAGCATCTGCCTCTGGTTCAGGTCATGGTCCTGGGACTGAGTACCACATTGGGCTTCCTGCTCAGCAGGGAGCTTGCTTTTCCCTCTGCCTGTTGCTCCCCCTGCTTCTGCACACACTCTCTCTGACAAATAAATAAATAATATTTATTAAAAAAAAAGATCCTCTATTTCTCCCTCTGCCCCTTCCCCCACCTAAAAAAAATTAAACTACAAAAGAAAAAGTTTTACACTTTCAACTATTAAAAAAAAAAAAAGCTTTACATTCTGGGTTCAAAGTAAGTGGTTACTGATAAAGTAAGAATGTTTTTTATAGGAAAAATTTACAGATTACCTTCTTTTAAGTATATACAATGTGGTAATGTCAGCCAGATTTTTAAAAATCTATTTGAAAGTCCTAATGGATAAAATTTTTATAAACTATATTCAACAGGGATGCCTGGGTAGCTCAGTTGGTTAAGCGGCTGCCTTCGGCTCAGGTCATGATCCCAGCGTCCCGGGATCGAGTTCCACATCGGGCTCCTTGCTCAGCAGGGAGCCTGCTTCTCCCTCTGCCTCTGCCTGCCACTCTGTCTGCCTGTGCTTGCTCGCTCTCTCTCCCTCTCTCTGACAAATAAATAAATTAAAAGAAAACTATATTCAACAAAACTTTTATAAGTTACATACAGTAAAATATCCAGAAAAAAAGAAATGCCATTGTATAGTTTAGGTGAACATAAATACTCATGTATTATAAACCTATAGCTAAGTTTATGCAGTTAAATAAGACTGTATCTATTTCAGTAATTAGATATTTCTGTAAATCGACATCTTTATTTATTAATCACATTATTCTTACCAAGAAAACAAAAAAATTTCTTGGCTTTTTCCTATACAAATTAAAAAATGAAGAAGAAAAAAAGAAAGAAATGAGCTATCATGCCATGAAAAAAAAAATAGATAAATGTATATTGCTAAGTAAAAAAGCCATTCTTAAAAAGTTACATGCCATATGATTCCAATGAGATGAAACTTTGGAAAAGGCAAACCATGGAGATTGACAAGTATAAATGATTGCTAGGGAGTTTGGGGGGAGGGGAGAGAGGAAGAGTGTTATTGAAAAGATGCAAAAACAGGGATTTTTAAGGTGAAACTAATCTTTCTAATGCTATAATTGTTGATTCCTTATACACTTAATTTGTCAAAACTCACTGAACTTTTTATAATGAGTCAAACTAAACTTTGAAAAATTTGAAATATCATTTAATATCATTTAAATTTTAAAATATCACTTAAGAAGTCAGAACAAATCCTATGTTAGAGTCCAGAATGTGACAAAACAATCTAACTGCATCACAAATGTATGAAATAATGTCAAAGAAACATGTAGGGGAGTAAGTTTCTAACTTAAATAACTGTTTAAATGAATGGTGTTTATAAGAATAAAGTCTAAATAAACTTTACATAACTATTGTACTCTATTTGATAAGATTGTTCCCTATATGTAAAAGCTAACAATTTTAAAACCACTGTACATGTATACTGAAATTGAACAACTAAGTAAAAGGAAGGTGGATGGTATGAGCCATGTTTCTAATGGTTGGAGTGTGAGTTAATAGATAAGCAAGAGGGGGACGTTATTTTGATCCATCTGGTAGTGAATTTGAGTGAAACACATGAGTATGAACACATGCTTAACTTAAGACAGAGGTAGATGATTGTGTATACACACACACACACACACACACACAGGTTAGTATACACACAAATACTTCCTTGCTTTGTCACCTGAGAAGGCCTAGAAGTAATGATGCCCAGGTGACAAGCATGTCTAGCAATCAGATTTTGGATTCTAATGTTACTCTCCAGGCTTCCTTAGAAAAATGGCTGATTCTAGTACTGGAATAGAAAATGTACATGATTAACTTGGAGCATCTTTTAGTGCCAGAAAATGCAAAGTGCTAAATAAGAAAATGAAAAAAAAAATGGCAGGCATAAAAGGGATACAGCAGCCAATCAAAAGAGGTCCCAATGTCCAAAGCTGGAATTATGTGAGCAAGAAAATGCATAAGTAGTACTGAATGTTAGCCCAAGTTGTAAAAAAAATGGTCATGAGTCCATGCTGATATGAATAAATGATTAAATACACAAATAAATAAATAAATCCTATAACTCCAGGCTCATTTTGAGAAAATCATCAAACAAATCCAAATTGTGGAGCATTCTACAAAATACCTGACCTGTAATCCTCAAAACTGTTAAGATAATACAGAAAGTTGGAGAAATTGTCACAGAAAATAGGAAACTAACAAGACGAAATGACTAATGTAGTAATATAGTATTTGGAATGGAATCCTGGAACAGAAAAGGTTAGTAGAGAAAAGTGGAGGAGGTAAAATCAAGTATGATCTTTAGTTAATGATAATATATCAATATTAGTTTATTAATTATGAAAAATGTACCATAATAAAGTAAACCATTAATAATTAAGGAAGCTTAGTGTGAGATATATATGGAACTCTCTATACTACTTTGTAATTAATCTGTAAAGCTAAAACTGTTTTAAAATTTAAAAATATATATTTAAAAAAGACAGTGTTAAATAAGTTACAAACAAATCTGTAGATCTGTTCAGGACTGTCTGGAAACTTTGTCCTAAAAGACATATATTTTCTTTAGTGATATCATAACTTCTCCCCCTTCTCCCTGCTTTCCTCTGCTGTGCTCCTCAGATCACCCATATTTATATGTCTGTAACCTTTCTTTCAGAAAATACGAAAATTTGAAATGAATCTGCACTAAAGTATTTTAGAAATTTATGTATTATTACCATGACCACCACCACTCTCAAAATAGAGAATATCTTACAAAAGAAGACGGTAAAAATGTACGTCATTTTTTTTTATTTATTTATTTGTCAGAGAGAGAGGGAGAGAGAGAGAGCGAGCACGGGCAGACAGAGAGGCAGGCAGAGGCAGAGGGAGAAGCAGTCTCCCTGCCGAGCAAGGAGCCCGATGTGGGACTCGATCCCAGGACCCTGGGATCATGACCTGAGCCGAAGGCAGCCGCCTAACCAACTGAGCCACCCAGGCGTCCCTGTACGTCATTATTAAATAGTAATGGTTTTTAACATATTCAAAATAAGATTTCAGCATACAAAAATATATATCACATTTTTGATACTGTGTTAAGCTTTTCTTTTGTAATTTTTTTTCAGTGTTCCAAGATTCATTGTTTATGCACCATACCCCGTGCTCCATGCAATATGTGCCCTCCTTAATACCCACCACTAGGCTCACCCAACCCTGCACCACTACCCTCCCCTCCAAAACTCTCAGTTTGTTTCTCAAAGTCCACAGTCTTTTGTGTTTTAAGCTTTTTAAAAAAAAAAATATTGTTCTGGATGTCTCCCAAGGTAAATAACAACATGTATTCTGTTAATACAATTAAATTTTGTGGATGTCATTTTTATTCTTTACTATAAATCATTCATTAACAAAGAAAAAAAAAAGCAAAGTCTGTGAGTCCACAATGTGTCATGTCTCTGTCAGATAAGAGGAGATAAAAATATAAGTCTCAGAGTCCACTCAGTACCATTTCTTTCAAACTAGTAAAAGGCATGAGTGAACTAGTATTTCCCATACACTGGGGCAAAACCAATTTTTTGTAACTATTGAGAGTTCAAGTACTACACTTTCACCTTTTTTTAAGAAAAAGAGAGAGCATGGGTTCGGTGGGGAGGGGCAGAGAGAGAGAGAGAATCTCAAACAGGCTTCACACCAATTGTGTAGCCTGACACAGGGCTCAATCCCACAACCGCAACATCATGCCCTGAGCTGAAATTAAATGTCAGGTGCTTAACCAACTGTGTCACCCACATGCCCCTCAGGTGTCACACTTCTGATCAAAGTTTTATCAATATGTTAGAAGATAGATTCATTTTAATATTTCAAAAAATAAGTGATGAAATTACTAAAAAACAACTTTTCCTTTGGGCAGCTTCTCAAATAACCTTTGAATCTGCAATAATGCTTAGCTGCAGTGTAGCTGTTCTTAGAGAAGCTCTAATACAAAAATGTGACATTCTCCTATGTACAGAATAGTACCAAGGGGTAGCATTAGAAAAAAAAAGGAAATTAATAGAGTTTCTAAGTTCAATATAGCTCTTTAAAAATAAAAAGAAATATTTATTTACTTGAAAGAGATATTGAGGGCATGAGCAGGGGGAGGGGCAGAGGGAGAGGGAAGAATCTCAAGCTGACTCCCTGTTGAGTGTGGAGCCCATCCTGGAGCTCCATGTGGGGCTCTATCCTAGAACCCTGGAGTCCAATCCTAGGACCCTGAGATCATGACCTGAGCTGAAATCAAGAGTCAGACCTTAACCAACTGAGCCACCCAGGAGCCCAATGAAGCAATTTTCTAAGCCAAAATAGTGTTAAAGACTCCTTCACCAACCATTTCAAGTGTAGTAGATTCTTTTCCCCCAGGTAGTGGTTGACTTAGTGCAGCAGATATTATAAAATTCATGATTTCAATATATACAAATGAAGACATTTAATGAGAATTTGTGGAATACATTCAGATCCATTATTATGTTTCTGTTTCAAAACAAGCATCTACCTTAGGCATTAATTTCCTCTTAACCTGTACTTGAATTAAACATTACACTGTTGAAATCTGGTTTCTTTTCCCATTAATCTTCTTGTCTTCAGGGTCATAGAATTTGCACCTCTCTGCTACTAATCTTCATACTTTTCAAGTAATTAGAGAGAACCAGTTTTGAAATCTCATATCTGTCAATGTTCTTCAAAAAGGAAAATTTGACTAAACCTGATACTTGAAAAATTTCAACAAATGTTCCCAGCACCAGTGAAATTATTCTGTGTCATGAGCATTTACTCCCATTGCTGAAAGTTTTATCATATTATCAGTACCTAGTCTCAACTGCCTAAGTGTGAAAATAAAAAGATAGACTACACAGCATGGAAGAAACATTTAAAAAAATGTTGGGAAATAATATAGCTTTGAAAACTGAAAGGCACTTTACTTTTTTCCCTCTTCTTCTTATAGTCCTCCAAATCAAAAGAACAATGTTTTGTTCCATTTACAATCATAACATTGTTCAGAAAGATGTCTCTTACATTTTACATAGGTCACCAGTGAAATAGATATCTATATCTGAAAAATAGGTAGAGAATGAATACAGAATGTAAATGTTTCTTGTGTAGACAATTGGAACTTATTTTACTGTAAATAAATATTGTACCTTAATCTTTCTTTGGCTGGTTCTCTTCCCTGGGAGATATTATAGAAATCAGTGAAATCTCAGAGTACTTTTTAGGCTTTTAAAATATTCAATATAGGAGATACTTAATACACATTCAGGGTTTTTTGAGAAACAACACAGTATTTTTGACTATGCCAGATTTTCATCCATACTATTCTTCACTGGTCTGCCTGGTGGTGTTACTATTTATTACTTATATGTACACTTTGTGCTATATGCATTTAATCTATTTTAATTGTGCTTTTTCTCATGTGTTTCTGATCTAATAACTATTAATTGGTCTTACATGTGATCTTACTAATTCATGATGCATTCTTTGATATTCATAATTTCAGTACTCAAAATTAATTCAACTTGCAAAATTTGAATAATTTGCCTTCCTGCTGCTGCATCTTATATTGTCTTAATCTCTTTTCACCACTCCAATATACAGGAGATTATGATGTCTACAAGTATCTTTATTTTCAGATTCATTTTTAAAGGGTTCTCTGAAAGTTAACCAACTTAGATCTAATTGAACTGAATTTGGTGGCTGAAATTATAGTTTCACATATTCACCATAGAGATATATTTTTATTCTCCTGACTCTTAAACTTTGCCAGGGTCTTTCTTTAAAAATGTGCTGGAACTGAGCATCCTTTCCTACATATTGCTCTTCATACACATTGAAAAGATAGTAGGTAGTAAATGCTTTGATATGTTTTCTGGGTTCCATAGTGGTTGGGTTGCCTATTACTAGAACATATTTTGATGGTTATCTAAAAGTGAACAATCAGGAATATTATTTTGGTTTCCATTCAATTCACTAATCTGTACTTTCCTTGTCATGTAAGTTTTAGCTTCCTTTAAAACACAATATCAGGTAATATAAGGGACAAACAAATAAGGGATATGAGTCACTTTGCATAAACAAACACAATGTCTACCAAACTGTAATAGACTGAAGGAAGAAATCACAAATTATCAGCAAGAAGCAGTTAGAACTAGGTTTGAGGTAAACAGATACACAAACAACATGTCAGCCATGATAAAGAGTGTAAATTTGAACAGATGTGACTTCTACAGCAGCAGCAGGCTGATTAAACAAAATTAGCTTTGGATAAAATCCAAGGGAGAAGAAGAAAATATGAAGCCTGTGGAAGCACAGTGTCCAGTAGCTCTTCTGTAGTAATCATACCTCAGCTGGGTAGAAAGAAACAAACACCTGTTGCTTACAAGGAAAAAAAATCAGCAAAACCTACAATGATCACATGAACTAAAAGTGTGGGCTTTTTTGGAAAGACACAAGATCAAATAGAATTTGATTTCTGTAGTCTATATAAATAGCAATATATAGGTGAGATGCTCATTGATCAATCTCCATATATCATGACATTGATTCTATTAATAGATGTGCTATTTGTGTGTCATTAGCCAGATAATATTCTGAGAAAGTCCCATAAATATATATGCATCTCAGAAATAAATCAATCTAGGAATTTAGATTAATTTGATAACCATTTAGTGTGATTTTGTCCAGTCTGGTTATGATTTTGGAGACAACTCAAAAACAAAATGGTGGTATACATATATATCAGGACTAACCATAGTTGTAAATCAGAATATAAATTATAGTTTCAAGAGACTGATTTTCAAGCCTAATATTTTTGCACTCTTCCCTCCAAAATATAGAAGTTCTCTGAACACATTATGTTCTCTCATTTCCAGGTTTCCCATTTTAAGCTGAATTGCTCATTTTTCGTTAATTTTTTTCACCTGTAAAATGTTTATAATGTGCTTAACTTACAGACTTTTGTAAGGATTAGTTGTAATAACGTAAGTTTAAACAGCAAAGTGCTATATAAATGATAGTAATTATTTTTGTAATTGTAAACATGAGCACTCAAGTGCCTAGTGTGTATACTATGAACAAGAAAATAAATAGTTACTTCTTTTTTTCTGGGCAATTACAATGTGCCAGGGACTTTACTAAATTCTTTGCATACATCATCCCATTTAATTTTAACCACACCTAAATGGAGTAGGTACTATTACTGTTTCATTTTACAATGAGAAAACTGAGACTTAGGAAGGTTAAGTAACTTTCTCAAAGGTTAATAAACTAGGATGTGTTCAAGCCTGATCTGAATCCAAAGCCTATGCTATCCTCCCTTGCCTCTCTAAGTGAGTGGGTGATACCAAGATACAAGGAACTGTCCCTGAATCTCAGATACTTTCAACTGTATTTAAGGAAACTATAGGCAATGATAACTTAAACTCTTTACCCTGTCCCTTGTTTGATCTATTATAATAAAGTTATTTAATTTTCTGTTTTCTTGTAAAATTGTTAGTAACTTTTAAAACTCTTTACTCTTTATGTTTAGAGTATCTAAAACAGGTTTTCTTTAATATATATATATATACATATATATAATTTATTTGAGGGAGGAATATATAGAGAGAGAACAAGCATGAGGAGCAGCAAAGAGGGAGGGAGAAGAAGGCAACCCACTGAATAGGGAGCCTGATGTGGGATCTGATCCCAGGATCATGACCGAGCTGAATGCAGACTCTTTACAAACTGAGCCACCCAGGTGCCCTGAGAGATTTTCTCTCTTAACCAGGGATGCATATCAGTATTGTTTTGGTTACATTTTTAAAACACAGGTATATTGGAATTACTATCAGAAGTTCTGATTTATTATTTTTGATTGGGAACCATTGTCCTATAATAAATCAATATCATAAACACTAAGCTAAATAAGTAAAAATAGCAAGGATGATAAAGTGATTTTAACTGTTTCCTGAGAGTAAAATAGTACACACCAAAAAATAAGCATGATCTGTGACTGAAGGATGTTACATCAGATTATATGCATTTTGAGCAAAAGTATGTTATTTTTTTTTAATTTGGAGAAAGAAGAGTATAAAAGAATAAGGTAAGCTAATGTACATGAAGAGGATACAGGCGGTTGTAGCAAGAAGTGGATGAAAGATAGATACTCAGAGGGTCTCTTTGTAATGGAAGACACACTGAGCTTACAAGCTAAAGATAAAGAGAGTGGAAGACTAAAAAAAATTGGATGGCTCTTGTGCTTGGAGTAAGTTTGTGCAGAGATTTGAGTTGTGGAGAAAAGGGTAATGCAATTAGAATAGTTCAAAGACAAGTACGGTGATCAAAGATAATGATAAAGGTGAGATAGAATGCTATTGGCTCATTTGGGTACTAGTCCACAGAGATTTCTTTCAATTCTCAATTATTCATGTATAAGAGTGAACCTGGTAGAAGGTTCAATTAATCCAGAGCTAGAAATTTTGAAGGACAAATGCAAAAGCAGAACAAGTGTTCAAGGTAATTAAGGATGATAGCAAGAAAATGAAATGGTGAGGCATGGTGGAACACATTTGCTAGAAAAGGAAATAAATTCATGAGGGGCTAATAAAGTAGGAGAAAATGAAGTACCAGGGACTGACATACTTGATGAGGTCATAGAGCATGTGTAGTAGGGAAGAGAGAGAGATAATAGGAATTAAAAGAACTCATTAGAAAGTAGGTTATTCAAATTCAGTACTTCAGAAATAAAACAGTTATGAATGAGGCAAGAGTCATGATATGGGAATGAATGGCCGAAGTGGCATAAAATGGTATTTAATGTACATATAAATATAGAATTCATCAAGCATGGTGGCAGGCATTGGGGTACAGAAGGAAACATGTGCGAACCAATATCTTTAATGAATATTGAGCAATGACCAGAGGTTTTTAAAATGTCACAGACAAGAAGGAATAAAAGACCTATATAATTAGATTGTAGAGACATCAGAATAATGCTTCAATATCAGAACTAAGGAGTTATAGTTTGGATGGAATACTGGTACTAAAAAGTGTGTACTCCCAGCTCATGATCTTGTGTACATGAACCAACCAACAGGTGTATTAATAAAAATTCTTAATTGTGATATAAACTTGAAAAATAAAAGCACTGAGGCAACTCTAGAGACTTAGAGAATAGGATCTAGTGGGCATCCTCACTAACAAACCACTGTTGAAATGAATGAACACCAACCACTTTTGCCCTTTGTGTTACTTCACTCTCAAGATTCAAATCCAGAGAGAAAGGATCTGATTGGCCTAATTTGTGTCATATATATGAATCTGTCAAGTATATATGAATATATATCCTGACCTTGTCCATTTTAGATATGACCATATTTTTTGAAACCCCATCCCCACATAAAATGGACTCTTAAACAATATCAAGGTTAGGGATGCCAACCACCTATGTGATAAAATATCTGAGTATAACTTCTGATTCCCCCTGGATTTAACTACTAATAGCTTACTGTTGACTGGAAACAATACTGATAACATAAAGAGTTAATCGACACATATTTTGCATGTTATATGTACTATATATTGTATCCTTAAAACAAAATATGCCAGAAAAAAGAGATGTTATTAAGAAAGTCATAAGGAAGGAAATACCTTTATAGTACTATGCTGTATTTATAAAAATAATCTACGTAAAGATGTTGGAAGAGTAGAGGACCTCATTTCATCTGGTCCCTTTAATTTAACTAGATAACTATCAAATCATTCTGAACACCATTAATTCAACCTGAGATGTAAGAAAAGAATATTTGGAACTCTACAAGTAGAAATGCAACAATTTTCTACAAGGTAGGAGGTGCGGAGAAGTGAATCTGAGGGGAGATATTGGAAGATGAATAGTGTTGGTAGGAAGCCTCTGTAAGACAGCTTCTGGAAAGTGATATAGCCCTGGAGAGCAAAACTGAAGCCCTTAGAAATCTGCTCCAGTGAGAGACATCCTTGTCTGAAAGGGGCTTAGGGGGTTAAATGGGCAGAATTCTAGGAAGGACAGGATGGTCTCAGGATCCTGCGAGTCACAGAATTAACAGGAGTGCCTGAGCCAGTAGAGTTCCCAAGCAGTGGAGTGGGGAAACTGATTATGGTCAGAAAGCCCAGGAGGGGGATCTTAGCTTGTTTGACCATAAACTGCGAGCCACCTGAGTAAGCCAGGTGATCATTCTCTGCCTGGGGATCCTCCACTATCTCCCAGGAGGGGTGGAGCAAGGGTGCACACAAGTGGCCAACAGCTCTCAGGGTGGGGTCTTGTAAAGGACAGTACCAAGCTACCCTCCAACTTCCACCTGGAGGGGCAGAGCAGGGGCATACAGGATCCAGATCCAGCTCTCAGTGCCAGGGCCCTACAAAATGCAGTAATGCAGGACCCTCTGACTTCCCCCAGAAAGATCGGTGTGAGTGTACACCACAGGTGTCTGCAAAGTTTGGGAAACACAACGGTGAAAACCTTCTATCCTGAGGGTTTACTGAAGAGAGGGGACCATGATATTTTGGCTCTGGGGCTGGATATCAGGCATGGCTATTTTTATTTTGATCTTCTAAAGAGGACAGAAAACCTTCATGGAACAAAAGTCACACAGAGGATCAGCATACAGTGAGCCTGGCCCCCTAGCAAGGGGCAGTGCATCTCCACTGAAGCAAAGACACTTGAGAAACAGTGCAGCAAGTCCTTCACCCAGAAAACCAACTGAAAGAACAGGTACACAGTAAGTTTATGGACCCCACAAGACTGTAAAATTCAAGTGCTAGGGGAAAATAGTACAGAGAATTTGAGTTTTTCCTCACGATTCATTTTCAGTTTAAAATTTTCAATTTATTTTTTTCTTTATTCCCTTTTCAACTAGTTTCTTATTTTATCAACTCCATGCTTTTAAGTCTTTTTTTTTAACTTTCTTTTTTTACATTGCATTTTATAGATAGATTCTTCATCTTTGGCTTCCTTTCACTGTATTCAATTTTATTTATAAGTATAAGTTTTGTTTTCTTTACAATTTTGGGATTTAGTGTCTTCTAACACACAGACCAAAATACACTCAAGACCAAGTGGATCACCCTGTTTTGTCCATCCTGTGAGATTATATTCTCCCACCTTTCCTTTTTTTTTTAAATTTTTCCTTTCCTTTCTTTTTCCTTTTCCTTTTTCTTTTCTCTTCTGGATTCTGACCTCTTCCAATTTGTCTAATGTGTATTTTGACTGGGCCATGGTTAATATTTTTGTTTGTTTGTTTTTATTTTTATTTTTTTTCAGTGTTCCAAGATTCATTGTTTATGCACCACCCCCAGTGCTCCATGCAATATGTGCCCTCCTCAATACCCACCACCAGGCTCACCCAACATCCCACCTCCCTCCCCTCCAAAACCCTCAGTTTGTTTCTCAGAGTCCACAGTCTCTCATGGTTCATCTCCCCCTCCTATTTCCCCCAGCTCACCTCTCCTCTCCTTCTCCCAAAGTTCTCCATGTTATTACTTATGCTCCACAAGTAAGCAGAGATAGTCAATTATCATGGCTAATATTTTTTATTCTGTTCACTTGTTCATCTGTTCTTCTCTGGGCAAAATGACTAGAAGGGGGAGCTCACAACAAAAGAAAGAACCAGAGGTAATGCTCTCTGACACAGATCTAATCAATGTGGATGTAAGTGAGATGTCCGAGATGGAATTCAGGATAACAAGTATAAAGTTACTAGCTGGGCTTGAAAAAAAAGTATAAAAGACACTAGAGAATCTCTTATTACAGAAATGAGATTTAATCAGGCCAAAATTTAAAATGCAGTCTAAACTGGATGCTCTGACAGCTAGGAAAAATGAGGCAGAAGTAAGAGTAAGTGACATAGAAGACAAGTTGATGGAAGGGAAGGTAGTTGAGGAAAAGAGAGAAAACTAATAGCCCATGAGGAGAGGTTTTGGGAAATCAGTGATGCCATAAAAAGAACCAATATCAGAATTACTGGGGTGGCTAAGGGGAGAGAGGCAGAAGGTATATTGGAGCAAATCATAGCTGAGAACTTGCCTAATCTGGGGAAGGAAATAGGCATAAATGTCCAAGTGTAGAGAGGATCCCTCACAAAATCAGTAAAAATACATCAACACCCTGACATTTAATAGTGAAGCTTGCAAATTTCAGAGATAGAAAATCCTGAAAGCAGTTTGAGAAAAGAGGTTCCTAACCTATGGAAATAGGAATATTAGCCTGACATCAGACCTACCCACAGAGACCTGGCAGGCCAGAAAAGGCTAGCATGATATACTCAGAGTAGTAAATGAAAGGAAAATGCAGCCAAGAATGATTTGTTCAGAATGGAAGGAGAAATAAAGAGCTTCCATGACAGACAGAAACTGAAAGAATATGTGACCAGGAAACCAGCACTGCAAGAAATATCTAGGGGGATCCTGTAAGCAAAAAGAGACCCCAAGAGTCACATAGACCAGAAAGAAACAGAGACAATCTATAGAAACTGGGACTTTACAGGTAATACAATGGGATAAAATTCATATCTCTTAACAGTTACTCTGAATGTAAATGTTTAAATGTTCTAATCTAAAGACACAAGGTATCAGATTGGATAAAAAAAAATGTAAGACCCATTTATATGCTGTCTACAGGATACTCATTTTAGACCTAAAGTCACTTCCAGACTGAAAGTGAAGGGGTGGAAAACAATTTACTATGCTAATGAACCTCAAAAGAAAGCTGAGGCAGCAAACCTCATATCAGAAAAAAAAAAGATTTTAAACCAAAGACTGTAGTAAGAGATGAAGAGGGACACTATAACATTCTTAAAGTGTCTATCCAACAAGAAGATCTAACAATTATGAAAATTTATGCCCCCAACATGAGAGCAGCCAATTGTATCAACCAATTAACCAAAGTAAAGAAACACACTCATAATAATACATTAATAGTAGGGGACTAAGCAGAGGATCAATCATACCCATTCTACTGAAGTTGTTCCAAAAAATAGAAATGGAAGGAAAACTTCCAAACTCATTCTATGAGACCAGCATTACCCTGTCTAAAACCAGACAAAGACCCCATGAAAAAGCAGAATTACAGACCAATATCCCTGATGAACATGGATGCCAAAATATTCACCATGATCCTAGCTGATAAGATCTAACGCTGCATTGAAAAGATTGTTCATGGGGTACCTGAGTGTCTCATTCCATTATGTGTCTGCCTTTGGCTCAGGTCATGATCCCAGGGTCTTGGGATCAAGACTTGCATCAGGTCCCTGCTCAGCAGGGAGTCTGTTTCTCCCTCTCCTTCTACCCTTCCCCCTTGCTCATGCTCAGTCTCTCTCATGCTGTCTCTTTCATATAAATAAAATCTTAAAAAAATAAAAGGATTAATCACTGAGACCAAGTAGGATTTACTACTGGGAGGCAAGGGTGGTTCATCATTAGCAAATCAATGAATGTGACAGAGCACATTAATAAAAGAAAAGACAAGAAATGCATGATATTCTCAATTGATGTAGAAAAACCATTTGACAAAATACAGCATCAATTCTTGGTTAAAACTCTAAAGTATAGGGATAGAGGGAACATACCTCAATATCATCAAAGCCATTTACAAAAAGCCCATAGTGAACATAATTCTCAGTGAGGAAAAACTGAGAGCTTTTCCCCTAAGGTCAGGAACAAGATAGGCATGCCCACTCTCACCACTGTTGTTCAACATAGTACTAGAAGTCCTAGCTTCAGCAATCAGACAACAAAAAGTAATAAAAGGCATTCAAATTGGCAAAGAAGTCAGATTCTCTCTCTTCACAAATGGCATGACACTTTATGTGGGAAGCCCAAAAGACTCCATCCCAGAATTCATACAGCAATTCAGCAATATGGCTGGTTACAAAATCAATGCACAGAAATCACTTGCATTTGTATCCACTAACCATGTGACTGAAGAAAGAAATTAAAGAGTGGATCCCATTTACAATTGCACCACACCCCATAAGATACTGAGGAATAAACCTAACCAAGGTTGTGAAAGATCTGTACTCTAAAAACTACAGAACAATTACAAAATTAAGGAAGACACAAAGAGATGGAAAAACATTCCATGTTCATGGATTGGAAAAATAAATATTGATAAAGTGTCTATGTTACCCAGAGCAATCTATGCATTCAATAAATCCCTATCAAAATACCATCGACATATTTCAAAGAGTTGGAACAAATAATCCTAAATCTTTAAAATATTTTGTTTATTTATTTAAGAAAGAGACAGAGTGAGAAAGAGAGAGAATGTGAGACGGGGAGGGTCAGAGGGAGAAGCAGACTCCCTACCAAGCAGGAAGCCTGATGCAGGACTTGATCTTGGAATTCCAGGATCAATAACTGGGCCAAATTCAGTCACTTAACTGACTGAGCCACCCAGGCACCCCAATCCTAAAATTTGTATGAAATCAGAGATGATCCCAAATAGCCAGAGGTATTTTGAAAAAGAAAACCAAAACTGGGGACATCTCAATGCTTGACTTCAAGCTATATTACAAAGCTGAGATCATTGAGACAGCATGGTACTGGCACAAAAGCAGACACATAGATCAATGGAACAGAAATGAGAACCCAGAAATGGACCCTCAACTCAGTGGTCAACTAAGCTTCAACAAAGTAGGAAAGAATGTCAACGTAAATGGAAAAGGTATAGACTCTTCAATAAATGGTGCTGGGAGAATTGGACAGACACAGGAGAATGAAACTGGACCATTGTCTTACCCCCTAAACAAAGATAAATTCAAAACAGTTGAAAGACCTAATTGTGATTCATGAATCCATTCAAATCCTAGAGGAGAACAAAGGCAGCAACCTCTTCAACCTGGCCTGCAGAAACTTCTTGCAAGACACATCTCTAAAGGCAAGGGAAACAAAAGCAGCAATGAACTATTGGGACTTAATCAAGATGTAAAGCTTCTGTGCAGGAAAAGAGACAGTCAACAAAACTAAGAGGCAATGTACGGAATGGAAGAAGATACTTGCAAATGACATATCAGATAAAGGGCTGGTATCCAAGATCTATAAAGAACTTATCAAACTCAACATCCAAAAAACAAATAATCCAATCAAGAAATGGGCAGAAGGCATGAACAGACATTTCTCCAATGATACAGATGGCCAACAAACATATGAAAAAATGCCCTACATCACTCATCTTCAGGGAAATACAAACCACAACCACAATGAGTTAACACCTTACACCAACTAGAATTACTAAAATTAAGATTGCAGGAAACAACAAATGCTGGTGAGGTTGTGGAGAAAGGGGAACTCTTTAACATATTGATGGTAATGCAAGCTCGTATACATTCACTCTGGAAAACAGTATGGAGGTTCCCCAAGAAGTTAAAAATAGAGTTACTCTAGGACCCCACAATTGCACTACTGGGTATTTATCCCAAAGATACAGATGTAGTGAAACGAAGGGGCACCTGCACCCAAATGTTAATAATAACAGTATTCACAATAGCCATATCATATAAGGAGCCAAAATGTCCTTCAGTGGATGAATGGATAAAGAAGATGTGGTTTATATATACAATGAAATATTACTCAGCCATCAGAAAGGATGAATACCTACCATTTACATCAGCATGGATGGAACTGGAGGGCATTATGCTAAGTGAAATAAGTCAAGCAGAGAGAGACAATTATCATATGTGTTTTTTTTAATTTTTGATTTTTTTATTTCATTTCAGCGTAACAGTATTCATTGTTTTTGCACCACACCCAGTGCCCCATGCAATACGTGCCCTCCCTCATACCCACCACCAGGCTCCCCTAACATCCCACCCCCTGCCCCTTTAAAACCCCTCAGGTTGTTTTTCAGAGTCCATAGTCTCTCATGGTTCACCTCCACTTCCATTTTCCCTCAATTACCTTCTCCTCTCCATCTCCCCATGTCCTCCATGTTATTTGTTATGCTCCACAAATAAGTGAAACCATGTGATCATTGACTCTCTTTGCTTGACTTATTTCACTCAGCATAATTTCTTCCAGTCCCATCCATATTGCTATAAAAGTTGGGTATTCATCCTTTCTGATGGAGGCATAATACTCCATAGTGTATATGGAACACATCTTCCTTATCCATTCATCCGTTGAAGGGCATTTTGGTTCTTTCCACAGTTTGGCGACCGTGGCCATTGCTGCTATAAACATTGGGGTACAGATGGCCCTTCTTTTCACTACATCTGTATCTTTGGGGTACTGCTTAGAGCAATCTATACTTTTAATGCCATTCCGATCGAAATTCCACCGTTATTTTTCAAAGAGGTGGAGCAAATAACCCTAAAATTTGTATGGAATCAGAAGAGACCCCGAATTGCTAAGGAAATGTTGAAAAACAAAAATAAAACTGGCGGCATCACGTTACCTGATTTCAAGCTTTACTACAAAGCTGTGATCACCAACACAGAATGGTACTGGCATCAAAACAGACACATAGACCAGTGGAGCATAGTAGAGAGCCCGGATATGGACCCTCAACTCTATGGTCAAATAATTTTCGACAAAGCAGGAAAAAATATACAGCGGAAAAAAGATCGTCTCTTCAATAAATGGTGCTGGAAAAATTGGACAGCTATGTGTAGAAGAATGAAATTCGACCATTCTCTTACATTGTACACAAAGATAAACTCGAAATGGATAAAAGTCCTCAATGTGAGACAAGAATCCATCAGAATCCTAGAGGAGAACATAGGCAGTAACCTCTTTGATATCAGCTACAGCAACTTCTTTCAAGATATGTCTCCAAAGGCAAAGGAAACAAAAGCGAAAATGAACTTTTGGGACTTCATCAAGATCAAAAGCTTCTGCACAGCCAAGGAAATAGTCAACAAAACAAAGAGGCAACCCACGGAATGGGAGAAGATATTTGCACATGACAGTATCATATGGGTTTTACTCTTATGTGGAATATAAGAAATAGTGCAGAGAATCATGGAGGAATGGAGGGAAAACTGAATGGGAAAAAATCAGAGAGGGAGACAACCATGAAGGGCTCTTTTTTTTAATATTTATTTATTTGACAGGCAGAGATCACAAGTAGGCAGAGAGGCAGTCAGAGAGAGAGAGAGAGAGAGAGACAAAGGGAAGCAGGCTCCCCTTGGAGCAGAGAGCCAGAAGGTATGCTGTAAAACCTCACACAATTTTCAAGCCAGTGCCTCATCCCTTTTAGGTATTAGTTTGATTTCAAAAGTCCCAAAGGATTAGAAAAACTAACAAATGAATAAATGAACTAACAAATAAAATGGAATTCTTAAGCTCCAAAGAGTTAAGTACACCACCTTCTGACACACCTACTTATTTCATGTGTAAGAACTATAATCCTGGAAGCTGTAGATATCTATAGAAATGGTAAAATATTACTAAAAATGAATTGTGATGGTCATTATGGGGAATATTCCAATTAATCAATATCATTCATTTAAGAAGAGCATTTAAAAGTAAGGGTTCCCGGGGCTCCTGGGTGGCTCAGTGGGTTGAGCCTCTGCCTTCGGCTCAGGTTATGATTCCAGGGTCCTGGGATCGAGCCCCACATTGGGCTCTCTGCCCTGTGGGGAGCCTGCTTCCTTATCTCTCTCTGCCTGCCTCTCTGCCTACTTGTAAGCTCTGTCTGTCAAATAAGTAAAATCTTTAAAAAAAGTAAAAAAAAAAAAGGAGGAGCAAGATGGCGGAGAAGTAGCAGCTGAGAAGTCATCAGGTAGCAGGAGATCAGCTAGATAGCTTATCAAACCACTGCGAACACCTACAAATCCAACGGGAGATCGAAGAGAGGAAGAACAGCAATTCTGGAAACAGGAAATTGACCACTTTCTGGAAGGTAGGACTGGCGAAGAAGTGAATCGAAAGCGACGGGAGGATAGACCGCGGGGGAGGGGCCGGCTCCCGGCAAGCGGCGGAGCAGCGGAGCACTAAATCGGGACTTTCAAAAGTCTGCTCCACGGAGGGACATCACTCCAGAGGCTAAACCGGGGTGAAGCCCACGCGGAGTCAGCGTGGCCCCAGGTCCCGCAGGGTCACAGAAGGGTGTCTGAGTGTCGCAGAGCTAGCAGGTATCGGAGCGGGAAGCCGGCTACAGAGACAGAGCCGAGGAGTGAGCTCTCAGCTCGGGGTTACCTTGAACTGGTCGCAGGCTGGGTGAGCTCGGAGCGCGGCCAGAGGCGAGAAAGATGTGGGTGCTCCGGGGCTTTTCTCTGAGGAGTGGAGCCCCGAATCTCAGCTCTTCCGGGCCGGAGACTAGGAGGCCGCCATTTTCATTCCCGTCCTCCGGACTCTACGGAAAGCACTCAGGGAACAAAAGCTCCCGAAAGCGAAACCAAGCGGATTACTCAGCACGGCCCCTGGTAAGGGCGGTGCAGCTCTGCCTCGGGCAAAGACACTTGAGAATCACTACAACAGGCCCCTCCCCGAGAAGATCAAAAGAAATCCAGCCAAGACCAAGTTCACTTAACAAGGAGAGCAGCGGAACTCCAGAGGAGGAGAAAGCAATGCTTGGAATTCATGGCTTTCTCCCCATGATTCCTTAGTCTTGCAGTTAATTCAATTTTTTCTTTAAAGGGCATTTTCCTAGGGTCTTTGCCACCCTTTTAGTATTTTATTTGCTCCTTCATATAATCTTATCTGGAAAAAATGACAAGGCGGAAAAACTCACCACAAAAAAAAGAACAAGAGACAGTACCAAAGGCTAGGGAC
>PISX010029525.1:0-19917 GCA_004024625.1 Mellivora capensis
GTCAGAAATTAGGAGTCGCCCTTGCAAAAGAGCAGCTGCACCACTTTAATTTTTGTCACAGAAAGTGAGTAACTAAAGAAGCCCCTTAGGATATAGAAGACTGTGGGCGACTTTGTTTTCTAACCGTGTTGAGTTTCTCTTTCCCTCTCTAGCACCCCCATTCCAGCTTCTGGGACGGGTGTCCACACGGCCTTAATCCTGGAGGAAGCCTCCCTCGTTCCCAACTACCCTGAAGATTTAAACGTCTTCAGATACCTGTAGATATATAAATTCCTAGCTCTCCAGCTATATACAATAACGGAAGATCTGGGGCACCTGGGTGGCTCAGGTCATGATCTCCGGGTCCTGGGATCGAGCCCGCATCGGGCTCTCTGCTCAGCAGGGAACCTGCTTCCCCCCCCCCTCCCCTGCCTCTCTGCCTACTTGTGATCTGTTTGTCAAATAATTAAATCTTTAAAAAAAAAAAAAAAAGAAAAGAAAAGAAAAGTCTATGTAGGAGATACTATGTTCCAGACATTGTATTTAGCCTCAGAAACATGAAGATAAGCGTATATAGTCCCTCTTCTTAAGTAGCTCACAATGATTGTAGGGGAAACAGACTCTAAACAGGAAATTCTCACAGAACAACCAGAAATGAAATTATGAAAGGTAACACAAAATTAACAGTCACAGCAGTACCCAGGAGGACAGCCTGATGGCACTGGCATTTTTACTGGAGCCATATGATATCTGTCACTCCCACGGGCTGACTGGCAAGCAGTGATGGTTAAGAAAGGGGATCGTGGTTCGTTCCCGGGTTTCGGGACCAAAAAAAAAAAAGAAAGGATCGCCTTTGTGGATGCTAAAGAAGCACTAGTGTGCTTTGCTGGTCCTGAAGCTCAGGTTTATATGGGGAATGTTCATTGTTGGTTTCTAAATTTTATATAGTAAATGATCACAATCCATTGAGTAATTGTGACGTTCGAAGTTGAGAATAGTAGGTGGTTTGTGTTTTTTTTATAAAAAAAGAAAAAACCAATGGAATGCAGGTTAAATTTAAATAATCTCTGCTCTCAGGAATGTTCTCTTTATACCAAAGGAAATGTATT
Source organism: Mellivora capensis (assembly GCA_004024625.1). Lineage (NCBI taxonomy): Eukaryota > Metazoa > Chordata > Mammalia > Carnivora > Mustelidae > Mellivora > Mellivora capensis. Next base: position 1,089 of record PISX010029525.1, read on the forward strand.
GAGTTACCGAAAACAAAAGGAAAGCAAAACTTTTATATATTAATAAATGTAACTGTATCATCTAAAAAACATTGTTTTTCTCATTTGCTATGAGATCAGAGGAATAATTTTCACAGAGTAGACATTGTATAGATGCTGAGAAATTAAATCTTCCTTGATACTAAAAAGCTCTTATGACCCCAATTCAAAAGACAATGCAATAAAAACATTGGCACTTAAGCCATTTTTTTTTTTAAGATTTTATTTATTCATTTGACAGAGCACAAGCAGGAGGAACAGCAGAGGGAGAGGGAGAAGCAGACCACCCGCTAATCGGGGAGCCCAATGTAGGACTCAGTCCCAGGATCCCGAAATGATGACATGAGCCAAAGGCAGCCACTTAACCAGCTGAGTCACCCAGGCACCCCAAACCATTTTTAGAAAACAGTTTTATACTAGATCAAACTTTGCAATAGAATGGTAACCTGTTCTGATGTCTCATTTCAAGGGAATTTTTCATGTTTGTCAGACGTTGCAATTTCTTATTAAGATTAAAAATAAGAACATAATAGAAAAGTCTCTCTTTAAAGAAAAACAATTTATCCACTTGAAAGCTTCTGGCTTAAGTAAGGCCTTTTGACCAAATTGGTAATAGCACTGTAGTTACAATTTGTTCTGAAATGCCACTTATGTTTATCTGCATTGTTACAGAATTGTTCATTCCTTCCTAATTAAAAAAAAAAAGTACTTGATGTTTAGTGACCACCTGTGTCTTTTGCAAATTAGCAATTAATATTTGATCTGAGTATATCTGATATCTCCATGTTTTTTCTGTCAGTGCCATAGGTAACTGGACCTGTAAGATCCCTGAGAACTATGTTCTTTTATCTATTTTCTGAAATTCTGTTGAACAGCTTGCTCAAAAGGCAAAGGTTTACGGTTTTTTATTTAAGAACATTATTACTATTTGATAAAGAACTAAATTTGACTTTATTGATTTCAATACCCTTATATTAATAGCTACCTACTTTTTCAAGAAAAGCTTCACATTTATTTAGTAAGTTGTAATTAGTAAAATAATTAAATGTAATTTACCAGATACCCATTAGTACAACCTTTAAGTAAGTATTAATCAAGGTGATCTTGAATTTTTACTTCCCAGACCTCCTGACAGGGCATCTAAACTATATTGCAGTGACGTATTCCACCTTTTACTGAACCACATTCCTCTCCATCTTCACTCATCTTATTCCTCTTCTGTGCCCCTGTGTCCTCATTACTTTATTTCTAATATTTTCTGAGGTACCATCTACCATGGGTATATCCAAGAAGGGTGTCTTTACTCAGGGCCTCTGCCCCTCTCCAGGTCCACCAACTCTCTTTCCATCAACTTCCCCTTTATTCCTTTCTCTAGAATGACTATGGATGACACCAAGGACCATTCCACCACCTTGGCCAAAGATGAACATTTTCCACCGTTATATAGTGTATATGATATGTTAGTCCTAGGTAAATGACAAAGCAGGGAAAGTTCGTCTTGGTGCCTCCTGCCTCCTCTTTCTTTCTATACTTTCCATCTCAAGTTCCTTGGTCCCTGAGTATTCAGAATCTCCACCCCAGCGCCATCAACATCAGCACCACTCTTTCTAGTACTTCCCTTATTCCAGAAATTTTCTAGTTAAGCACTACCACCGTCAATAGACATCTAGGACACAGGTTTATCAAGGACTCGCGGGCACCTGGCATGCTATCTAATCAATAAAATCGATTATTTTAATGCTACATTCCAAGGATCCTAATAGGTTTTCAGAGGTACACTTCAGAATGCCACCTAGGGTACAGAGGAGACCAGATAGGTGGGACTTCAACTAGAAAGTTTCCGCTTTACATATTGACCATCTATTTGTCTCCCTGGTAACTTTCCTTTTCCTACAGACAACGCTCCTTTCTTTTGGAGAAACTGTTCCTGCCTGTTTCCCTAAAGGGGTGACTTCAGTGGCAGCTGCTGCTCGGCCCCCAGCTCCTTGGCTGCAGAGCGCACGTGTGAGCTCCTTCCCGGGACGTGTTCAGGTGGGACTAAGGGAAGAAGGGCTGTCCCACTACAGCGGTGGTCTGAGGAAAGACGGAAGTCTTGATGATGCCAAGTGGCCGCATATGCTTTGTGTAGAATGAAGCCATTACACAGAGACGAAAGTAGAGAGAGCAAGTCCTAGTGGTGCACCACTCTGGGGTGCCAGTCACCCATGGGGTCCTGCTGCACCTTGTCACCTAGTGTGGTTAAATTAACTGGTAAATCCCCTTCTACTTCTAGACTGACTTGAGTCAGACCTCACAACCAAAACATCCTAACTAATATACGTTGTATTTCTGCATGGAAGTTCTTTCAAAGAAGGCTAACTACTGCTAAATAAGTTTGAAAGGCACTGAACTAAGCTATAATAAGACGTTATTATTGGTTGAATCATGGTCTATGAAACGTTGAAGGTCACCTTGTCCTAATTCCCCCTTTTCCACATGAGGAACCTAAGGCACAACGACTTGCTAAACATCACACAGGCAGTCAGTGTCAGAAACTGGTCTGTAGATACCTTGCTCAGTTGTTCTCTTTGTTACACTGTCCTGTCACCTGCTTAATTCCTCCAATGGTATTTTTAAGAGGTAATTACTTAGAGAAACAACCTTGATCTACAAGAATAAATCACAACAGCGGCAATGTCACTGACTGACTGCTGAGTGGGAAGCTATTTGGCGGCGTGAAGGCCGTAATAGAGGTCTTTTCCTCTTTAAGCCTTTCAGATGTTTTTCATCTTGAGCCCAAACACACTCTTTTTGTCTAAGATGGTCAGAACTACCATCTAAACTATCTACCGTCTACCATCTAAACTAAAGATGGTTGTAACTACCATCTTTATGCTTATAATTGCCAACCTACACTTTCCAATCCTGAGTTCTCTCCACGCGTTCAGACCTACATGGTCAGTTTCCTCCTGGGTATCTCCACCTGAACAGTCTGTACGTATCTCAACATCACTGTGCTTAAAACTGAGTTCATCGTCTTTTCCTCCTAACACCTATTCCTGGCCTGTGTGACCCTCTCTCATTAAAAATGGTACCACTGGGTGGCTCAGTGGGTTAAAGCCTCTGCCTTTGGCTCAGGTCATGATCCCAGGGTCCTGGGATCGAGCCCCACATCGGGCTCTCTGCTCAGCGGGGAGCCTGCTTCCTCCTCTCTCTCTCTCTCTCTGCCTGCCTCTCTGCCTGCTTGTGATCTCTGTCAAATAAATAAATAAAATATATATTTTTTTAAATGGTACCATCATGGGGCACCTGGGTGGTTCAGTTGGTTAAGCGACTCTTGATTTCTACTCAGGTCATGATCTCAGGTTTGTGGGATCAAGCCCCACGTGGGGCTCTGCTCTCCATACACAATCTGCTTGATGTTCTTTCTCCCTCTGCCCCTCCCACTGTTTGCACACACTCTGTCTTTCTCTCTCTCTTTAGTTAAAGTCTTTTGAAAAAAAATGGTGCTACTATGCTAATGGTCATGTAATCATAGGAATAGTTCCCCAATGCAGAATCCTAGGAATCATCCTTAATTTTTCTCTCCCATCATTACCACAGTCTACCAATTTAACCTGCTAAATACATTCATTAATCTAGTCCCTCCATCCCCTTGAACTGCTAATGTGTTAAGTCAGCCTGTCTCCTCTTGCCTGATTTTTTGCATTTTGTCTATTAAATCCCTACTAAGTATAATCCCAACATCCTTCTAATACATATTCTATTCATTTTACTCTGCTCTTTAAAATCCTTCAGTGACTTTCCATAATTTATAAACAGCCAATTTCACAAGTATATATGGCCCTTAATGATCTGCCTCTCCCTTACCACCACCACCACCTGAAGCCATTAACTATCGGCCTCTCTCTCTCTCACCCCTGCTTTTAATGAACCACTTAGGGGCGCCTGGGTGGCTCAGTGGGTTAAGCCTTTGCCTTCAGCTCAGGTCATGATCTCAGGGTCTTGGGATTCAGCCCCACATTGGGCTCTCTGCTCAGCGGGGAGCCTGCTTCCCCCTCTCTCTCTGCCTGCCTCTCTGCCTACTTGTGGTCTCTCTCTCTCAAATAATTAAATAAAATCTTTTTAAAAATGAACCACTTATTTCCAAAACAGGACATACTCTAGATATTTTTGCACAAGATACTTACTCAGCATGGTATGCTTTTTCCCATTTTGTCCTCCTCTTGAAATCATCTTTCAAGCTTTAGCTCAAGCATCCCTTCCTTTGTGGAGCCATCTGTAGAAGCCCTACTGTGTATTTCCATAGCACACCGTGCCCACTTTTATTACAATGTATGTGGTTAAATTAACTAGCAAATTCTCTTCTACATCTAAGTTAATTTGAAGTAGACCTCTACAACCAAAACATCTGGACTAACAATTGTTTCTGCATGAGGGTTCTTTCAAAGAAGGCTAACTGCTGCTAAAGAAGTTTGGAAATCACTGAATGATAAGGCATTATTCTTGGTTGAATCATAGTCTTTAAAAAGAGACATCCCATTTGTGGAGACGAACTATAAACGATTCCCGTCTGTGTGAATGCCCTCTATCAGAGCCCGGCCTGCACTCACTTTTTGGCCAGACACTATGTGCAAAATGCAAACTGAGCAACCGTGTCGTGGTCTACTGTAATTCTCAATGGAAGTCTGCATCTGTCTTTCTCATCGTGGATTTTAAGCCCTGTTTTTATTCCTAGCACATCACAGAGTGATACATAATGCTCAAGAAACATCTGTGTAATTAATTAATTACTGGTAGCACTTCTTCAACCAAACCATTTAGTCTCCATTTACTAGCAATTAGCTGCTATACAAGAAATCAGAAATAACAGTAACTTAAAATAAATTTTATTTTTCTCTCACATAAAAGAAGTTTGGTGGTAGTCGATTCAGGGCTGAAGTGGCACCTCCATGTTCAGCAGGGATTAGTCTCCTCCCTGCTATCCTTAGAACAGGGCTCCGTGTCCTGCCTCAGCATCCAATAGATCTGTCAGGGCCACCTCACATGGCCGTGCGCTTTATTTACTGCCAAGGCACCTGACCTGGAAGTGAGGGGATCCATGTACTGCAAGGTATGCCGCTGCTGAGAAGAGGAACTTCTTTCTAATTCATCTGCAAGGACCGGTGTTTCTTTCTATTCTGATTAAAGGTACCAAAGAGGTTATCTGAGATATGGCCTTTGGGATTCCAGCCATCCCATCCATTGTCCTAGAAGGGCAAAAATTACCTCCATCTCTAGGCACTTTCCTGGAAGTCTCACTGAAGAAATATCTCCTTGGATTTCATCGGCCCAAACTTAATGACAGGACACAACTAGCTAAAAGGGAAGCTGGGAAAGAGTGTTCCAGTTAAACGTACTGCCACCATGAACAAGTATACTGGGAAGCTTCAGGATAGGTGTAGCATATATTAAATGCATCATTTCAACATTGTGTGGCTGATGAGTCCAAAGAAATACAGTTACGGCATTGTACTGAGTTATGTTTATCTAAACTAAAGCAAGACACTTTCAATAAAATTTTCATGGTCTGTTTTTTAAACCCAATAATCAATCTCTTTATAAAAGATCAGTAGAGCTTATTTTTGGTACACTGAAGACTCTATATATAAATTCTGAGTGATCAAGTAGAAGGACTCTCTTATCCTTTATAAATTAAAAAAAAAAAAAAAGTCCCCTTAAGAAGAGGGTGATACTCCTCACCTTATTACCATTAAAGTTTTAGGGCTATGTGTTTTGTATGCATACCTATATTTCTAGGCCAGTGGTAATTAGTAAAGGCTCCCCACTGTCTTTTGCTCAAGGACCTTTAGATCCTTGATTCAGAGACTTTTCCAAACTTAGCACATTTTACCTTCACTTATCCTAAATTGCATCCAGACATGTTCCCTGCATATGCCCTGACTCCCACTCTGCACCTTTGACATTGTTCTTGGTTTCCACTTCTCAGCCTATCTCCGCGTAATCAAAACAAGCACACTTTTCAAGCACCCGTTCCAATGCTCCTTCTTTTGTAAAGCTTTACTCGATGTGCCCCCCACAACCAGATATCTCTTCCTTCCCATCTGAATACCCTCAGCACTTTGAGAAAAGGGACCCTGACCTTTTATTTGGTATCGTAAAACTCCTATGGCTTTTGGAGTAAGACATATTTGAGTCAAGACAGTATACAAATTCTGGCTGTGCCTCTCACCAGACAAATTGCCTAACTTCATCTGTACATAAGTATAATACGTACTTGCAAGGTTAGCATGAAAACAAGTAAAATAGGAACTGTTGAGCCTGACAACAATAGACAATATTTCTTGACTAAATTAATAAATATAGTATACAGGCTTTGCTGAGTTATATTATTTTGAGTCATAATATGAATTTTTCAAAGATACCTTCAAGGAGCAGTTGATACACTTTTCTTCCATTCGATTTTATCAGAAGTAAAAATCATAAAAACAAAACACATTTTTTTAAAAATACATTGACATAATTAGAAGGCATAATCATAGGTAGAAAATACCTAAAGCATGTTTTACTTCAAGAAATTTCTTCACCAGAAATCTCCAGGTAACCAGAGCTTGAAAAATTGTGGAAATACATCTGTTTGCACTGAATTCGGAGGCAGGAGTGATATGTTCTACTTCCAATTCTGTCATTAAATACGTTCTCCATCTTTGGCAATTTGCCAGGCTTGTCATTTCCCAGCTTCTTCATCTATCCAAAACAGTGGAATAAAACCAAGGCATTACATACCCTGAACAACTTAAAGGTGAAGATATCAAGTGTAAATATTATAAAAAATAATAAAGTATTTTAAAATGCTACATATTATTATGTCCTATAATTATGTTATTAAACAAAGACAAATAAATGGTTAAAAGAAGTTATGTCTCTTTTGGCTCTCTTCCTGCAATGAATTTCTTCTTTACGAGACGCCTTCTTTTCTGATAACACCCCCTAATCAGTTCCCCAGAACAGACCTACCCACCCAACCTCACTTTTTCCTTCCTTCCTTCTTTCCCTTGATAGTGCAGGATTTATAATTGTCTGATCAATTAAGTTAATATTTTTACCTGACCAATTCTTTTAGTGGATAGAAGAAATTATATGCTAATGCGTGGGTTGACCCATATAACTGCTTTACCAAAAATACCAAATATCACTGTGTTCTCGTGCTATGTTGAGGATATGCTTTTTTGTTTCTCTTGTTCTCATTTTTCAGGACAACCTGCAATTCTGTGTACCAAGCACGAGCTACAGGTTGAAATCATAGATTACGTAACATCAATCCAGGCCTCACACTGAGAACGTGAATCTGTTAATAAAGTTACAGTCAGTTGCTGTAGCAATGACTTTTCAGATAAGAAATTTCTCTGAAATTCCAAATTTCAAAAAGAATGTTCAACCTCTGGATTATTTTTGTTTTTATTTTGATTATGTGCTTTTAAATTAAAATGTCAGAATACTCAATAGAGAAGTAGGAGTGCATTAAGAAACAAAGAGGTAGAAAAACAGGTACATTTTCTCAAGATTATAGTACTAGGCATCTTATTCTGAAAGCATGCATTGTACTATAATTTTCCAAAAGTGTTGTGAAGAATGGATACTTCATGTGTTCTAAAATTTCTATAAAATGTCTGTGAAGAATTTTTTAATTTCTTCCAGAAACCAATTACACCTTTCTGGGATTTTCCCTGTCAACAAAGTACATTTAATATATCCTCTAAAAATATGTCCCCTACTATGCCGAAGAGATTGCTGAACTAGCCACACTGTTGGGCTGAAACCAAAGTTTCTTCCTTGGATTTCATCGGCCCAAACTTAATGACAGGACACAACTAGCTAAAAGGGAAGCTGGGAAAGAGTGTTCCAGTTAAACGTACTGCCACCATGAACAAGTATACTGGGAAGCTTCAGGATAGGCTAACGGCTGGTTGGCTGACTTAGCCCACTGCATGTGAGAAGCTAGAACACCAAGAAAGAGAACGGTAGACTAGCAACTACAGGTAAAACAGGGTAACAGGTCACGTCCTTATGGTGTGTCACCATGCTGAGGAGGCTCTGTCCAGATATCCAGCTACCATATCAGAGCTAGAAACCCAATCTCCTCCATCTGATATTTAAAAAAAAAAAAAAAAAGTGCAGTGTTGCACTTTAGACCCAGTAGCCCTACCGCCCCCCGCCCCCCAGTAAACTGTGCTCTAGTGAATGTCAAGCTCTAGCAGATCTGGTTTGCCACTCCTCTGTCCTCAGGGCACCAGTGAGTAAGAGGCCCAACAGGAAAAGGGTGCCATCCAGCATTTCCTAAAATGGGGGAAAAAGCCTAATCCTTTTCTCTGTGTGTCTTTAGAGTTTACTCGTAAATTATGAAAGGCTCTCAGAAATATTTGACTGATAGAAGAATGTGGGATAGAAATGGGGTGGGACAGAAACATTTTATATATGACTAGAAGTCCAGCATTCACTTGTTGAATCAAGATGCAGGAAAAACATAGCTTTTGTCAAATTCCCTTCCTAACATACATACAGCCTGGTAAGTCATTGAGAAACTCATTTCCTTAAGGGCCACATATTAATGAATTGTTAATAGCCCTTTATTAATGAAATTGCATTGTAGAAAATATAGACAAATAAAAAAGTTACATTTCCACTACATTTAACACCTTAGTGATGTATGCCTTCCTCGTTTTCTCTGTATATTTTTAAACTAAATGAACTCATACTGTGTTTGCTGTTTTGTAGCCTGCTTTTATCAGTCAATGATGTCCACCTATTTTAGTAAATACTTCTTTTATCTAACACATAGAATGTAGTCTTAAAAATTCCTTAATGACACAAGAATGTCCTTTAGAGCGGTTTGTCCAAACTAGTCTCCAACCCAGGACCACACATTACATCAAGTTAATATGGCTAAGTCTCTCTTTATCTAGTATTTCCCTTTTTTATGACCTGGACTTGAAGAAACTGGGACAATTATCCGGGAGAACATCACACTTTCAGATTTGTCTAATTTCTTCCTTGTGTTATATCGTTTGGTTTATTCCACTGTACCCTGTGTTTTCTGTAAACTGACTGTTATATGTAAGGTTTCAGATGGATTCAAATTGGCTAGAATACTTCTTGGTGCGTTCTGAATACCATATTGCCTCTCATCAGAAGACACATAATATCGGGTTGACACAATAAATAATATTGGGTGTGGACCCCTGAGTAGAGTGATGACATTCCCTTCACCCACCCGGAAATGTAGCTTAATGACCTGTGAGATGGAGACTTACTAATTATTGGGCCAAATGTAGATTTCAGTATTGTTATTATCCTTAAGTTTATATGTTAATCTTAATTTGGCTTTAGAATCCATTAACTGACTTTTGTTTTTATTTGGATGGTAGACTTACCTTAATGATTAAGTTTTACTTTGTGTATTAATTTTTTTAAAGATTTTATTTATTATTTAATAGAGAAGGAACACAAGCAGGGGGAGCTGGAGAGGAAGAAGGCTTCCCCCTGAGCAGGGAGCCCCATGCAGGACCCTGAGATCATGACCTGAGCCGAAGGCAGACATTCGAAGACTGAGCCACCCAGACGCCCCTACTTTGTATGTTATTAAAATTAGTTTTTAATTTTTTTAATTTTTTATTTTTTTAAAGATTTTATTTATTTATTTGCTAGACAGAGATCACAAGCAGGCAGAGAGGCAGGCAGAGAGAGAGGGGAGGAAGCAGGCTCCCTGCTGAGCAGAGAGCACGATGTGGGGCTCGATCCCAGGACCCTGAGATCATGACCTGAGTGGAGGGCAGAGGCTTTAACCCACTGAGCCACCCAGGCGCCCTAAAATTAGTTTTTATACACCATCTCCTGTGGGAAACTGTGGCCCAAAAGTACATTTTATGGCACAGTAAATAAACGAGATGTTAAAATCTTGCGTCAGATATTCCACACATTAAATAATTTACATTTTGAAGTTTGACATTTATATAATCTAGAATAACGCTTTAAATGCTAAACAAGAGGTTTTTGGTTTGGGGGTTCTTTTTAACTAAATACCAACTGCTGATACACCTACACAGAACAGTTTTGGCAAACTTTTACCAGTTGACCTTTAAAATAATCATTAAAGAGATTGTGCTATTTTCTGCAACAAAGATAATTTTGTTATTTGTGTTCTTTCCAGAATTATACTCCACTTTCTTATTTAGCTTGTCTATATTGGTGGCCCAATCCCCCAAAAAACCAGGAAAGCACAATATAACATCTCAAATCATCTAATTCTTTTCCTGTTTATTTTTATCTATAATACTATATTCTGTGTATATCTGCACTGTGCTCCATGTCTACATTGTGTTATTTTTCTATAAACAATTTCAGATATAATAGTTTAAACCGGCCAGACCTGTTTTTGGGGGCTGATTTTATGAAATAGAACAGTCTTTTAGTGTGAAAAGAGCTTCTATTTCACTCGTATTCTAAAATGATTCACGCTCATCTCACATTTTAATTTGTGGGTTTTTTTTAAGATTGTATTTATTTGAGAGGGAGAGAGGGCATGAGCAGTGGGGAGGGGAGCAGAGGGAAGAGGACAAGTGCAGAGCCCAACACGGAGCTCAACCCCAAGACCCTGAGATCATGACCGGAGCCAAAATCGAACTGAACATTCAACTGACTGAGCCACCTAGGCGCCCCTGTGTTCCTTTTTTTTCCTTTTTAAAATTTGTGTTCTTTTGTTAATTTTTCCAGGTTCTTCTGTCAGCCTAAACTCACAAGTTAGGTTTCCAACATACGATGTGATTTAAGAGAATCACTACACAGAACAATTTCCCTCATTGCTTATTACAATGACTGAAAATTAACCATGGGGACTCAGTCCTTTGAAAATAAAACTTTCTAAAAATGTACATCACCTTAAATTAGCATATTCCAACACCTGCTCTATAGCATACTACTTCCATGAAATTCTCAGGGTTTAGGAAAAGGGAAAATCTGTGGCAAATTATGCACAAGAAATGCTACAATTGTACTTCTCTTGAAAACTCACAAAAGTTGAAAGCTGAACAACAACAACAAAAAGTGAAAAGTCTTACCTAAGGAAACATATCTAACTTCACTTAAACCAGGGCTTTCTCAAATATATTGGTGACAGAACTCTATTTACTTAAGACCCATAAATGTCCTATTGTATCAGTGTTCCATAGATCATACTTGGGGAAATGCTTATCATTACAGGACCAGAAAGCTGGAATTCTTGTTATTGATAAGGTATCCCTAGGCCTTGGGTTTTTTAGATAAAGAAACACACTTATAAAAATTAAATGACTTGGCTTAAATAATAAAGCCAATATGAGAACCCATATTTTGTTTCCCATGTGATTCCTGGGAACCTAACCAATACATTTCTATAATTCTCCAACTAAAATAAAGCACATGAATTATTTGATCAAAATGCTACCAAATTATAGAGCACAGAAGAGGCCTCTTCAGTTGGGATACTGTGATCCCATAAGTTATTACAGGGAAGGAGTGTGAGTTCTTGTGAGTTTTGTTTGTTTATAAAAGTGGGATCAACCCATAGGTAATGAATGCTTCGACATTTTCGTTTTTCGCTTGATCTTGTGTTATTTTTTTTTTTTTTTAATTCCAGTTAACATAGTGTGATATTAGTTTCAGGTGTTCAATATAGTGATTCAACAATTCCATACAACACCCAGTGCTCATCACAAGTGTCCTCCTTAATCCCTATCACCCATTTAACCCATTCCCCCTCCCCACTCCCCTCTGGTAATTAAGAGTCTGTTTCTTGGTTTGTCTCTCTTTTTTTCCATTTGCTCTTTGTTTGTTTCTTAAGTTCTATATATGAGTAAAATCATATGGTATTTGTCTTTTTCTGACTGACTTCTCTTAGCATGATACTCTGTAGCCCCATGCATGTATTACAAATGGCAAGCTTTCATCTTTTACATGGCTGAATAATATTCCATTATATATATATATATATACATACATAATTTATTATATATATGTTTTATATATAAATACCTAATATATATGCCACATCTTCCTTATACATTCATTAGTCAATGGACACTTGGGCTGCTTCCATAATTTGGCTATTGCAAATAATGCTTCTATAAACTGGGGCACATGTATCCCTTCAAATTCGTGTTTTTGAGTTCTCTTGGTAAATATCTCTTGGTAAATATCTCTGGGTAAGTATTGCAATTGCTGGAACATAGGGTAGTTCTATTCTTTAACATTTTCAGGTAACTCCCTACTATTTTCCACAGGTCTGCACCAGTTTGCATTCTCACCAACAGTGCATGAGGGCTCCCCTTTCTCCACATCCTTGCCAATACCTGTTGTTTCTTGTGTTGTTGAATTTAGCCACTGTGGCATGTGTGAGGCAATAACTCGTAGTGGTTTTGATTTGCATTTCCCTGACGATGAGTAATGTTGAACATTTTCTCACATGTCTCTTGGCTATCTATATGTCTTTTTTGGACAAATGTCTGTTCGTGTCTTCTGCCCATTCTTTAATTGGATTATTTGTTTTTTGGGTGTTGAGTTGTATAAATTCTTTATATATTTTGTATATTAATCCTTTATCGGAAAAGTCATTTGCAAATATCTTCTCCCATCTGTAGGCTACCTTTTAGTTTTGTTGATTGTTTCCTCTGCTATGCAGACGTATTTTATTTTTATGAAGTCCCAATAGTTTGTTTTTGCTTTTGTTTCCCTTGCCTCAAGAGACCTAACTAGAAAAAAGTTGCTATGGCTGACATCAGAGAAGTCACTGCCTTGCTCTCTTCTGGTATTTTTATGGATTCAGTTCTCACATTTAGGTCTTTAATCCATTTTGAATTTACTTTTGTATATGGTTTAAGAAAGTGGTTCAATTTCATTCTTTTGCATATAGCTGTCCAGTTTTCCCAACACCATTTGTTGAAGGGGCTGTCTTTTTCCCACTGGATATTCTTTCCTGCTTTGTCAAAGATTAATTGACCTTATATTTATTTGGGGGCTCTCTATTATGTTCCATTGATCTATGTGTCTATTTTTGTGCCGTATTGTTTTGATTACTACAGCTTTATAATATAAGTTGAAGTCCAGATGAGATAAGTCCTCTAGCTCTGCTTTTCTTTTTCATGATTGCTTTAGCTATTTGTGTTGACCTTATGTTATTAATATATTTTCTTTTGTGTTGACCTTATGTTATTAATATATTTTCTTTTGTGTTGACCTTATGTTATTAATATATTTTCTTACCATTAAATATAATCCTAAAGCATGGTTTTCAACCCCATTAGGCCCAATACTCCCTTCTAATAGCAAATCTTTTATAATGCCTTCCTTATTATCCTGAGATGAAATGCATAGGTAATAAATAAGTTTAATTTTTTTTAAAGATTTTATTTATTTATTTGACAGACAGAGATCACAAGTAGGCAAAGAGGCAGGCAGAGAGAGAGAAGAGGAAGCAGGCTACTTGCTGAGCAAAGAGCCCGATGCGGGGCTCGATCCTGGCACCCTGGGATCATGACCTGAGCCAAAGGCAGAGGAGTTAACCCACTGAGCCACCCAGGCACCCCTAATTTTTAAACAAGTTTTTAAAAGCAATGCAATTCACGAGCCATAAAATATAGGATAATAAAAGCCAAGCAATTTATAATTAAATAATATGACAAAGCACTCAAACATGACTTCATTAGAAGGCAGAATGGAGAAGCTAGATGCTTGTACCTATATGTAGCTTTAATTCAAATGTCGTGGCTAAAAAAGCAGACTGATATTCAGATGTGTTGATTTGTCAAAGGAGTAACACTGCTGAGTGACAGGATTTTCCCAAAATGATGAAATGTCCTTGGTAAAGTTCCAAGGAGAACAACGTTCATTTTTTCCCTCCGTTTACATAATAGCTGGATTCCTAGAAAATTCATATGAACCGTGGGGGAAAAAAATCCTTTTATATTTTAAGTAAAATGGAATTCAGTTCTAGATTCACATCATTATAGACAGGGTTTGGGGTTTTGTTTTGTTTTGTTTTTTTCTTTTTTACCTACACTAATGTCTAAAACGTCCATTTGAAAATCATGTAGGAGGGTCCTTGGGTGGCTGGGTCAGGTAAGCCTCTGCCTTGGGCTCCTGTTATGATTCCCAAGGTCCTGGTCCCCAGTTGGGCTCCCTGTTCAGTGGGGACTCTGCTTCCCCTTCTCCCTCTACCCCACCCTCTGCTTGTGCACTCTCTCAAATAAATAAGGAAAATCTTAAAAAAAAAAAAAAAAAAAAAAAAAAAAAAAAAAAAAAAAAAAAACAGAAGAAAGAAAAAATCATGGAGGTTGCACAAGCAGCACCTTTCTATGTGGAGGACTTTCCTGAGAATCATAGGACATACAGCATCTCCAGCCCCTGTCCACTAATCCCAAGTATCATTCACTCCCCACTGCCACTCCCATGACTGTGTTGTCCAAAAACCTTTCATACAAACTCTCAAAATGCACCTATCCGTAGACACACCAATTAAGAACTGCACTTGTAGAATGTATGTTAAAGATTGCTTAGCATTCCATTGAATTAATGTATGACACTAGTGGATTACCAACTATTCACCAAATTCAAGGGCAGTCCTTAAATCACCAAATAACCAAAATGGACGCTACTTACTGAGAGCTTACAATGTCCCAGACATTTTATTTGCATTGGCTTGTTTAACCTTTATAACCCCCATGTAAAGGTAAATAAGTATTATATTTCCCCCACTCTACAGATAAGAAACCTGAGTCTCAAAGATGTCAAATAACCTTCAAGGGAGCCAGGATCGAAGTTCAGGTCTTTTTAATGTTTAGGTCCATGTGTGCTTAGCTACAACAATATATCGTCAGATATGGTTATTTTGTGTTTTTTGTTTGTTTGTTTATTTGACAGGAGAAAGAGAGCATAAGCAAGGGAGAGGCAGGCAGAGGGAGAGGGAGAAGTAGGCTCCCCAACTGATCAGGGAGCCCAGTGAGGATCATGACCTGAACCGAAATCAGACACTTAACCGACTGAGCCACCCAGGCACCCATCAGATACAATTTTTATCACTTCTTAGGCAGCCATTCTCTTTTTGTTCAGTGCTTTTCTTACTTTCTGATGCAGCTTCCCTTCATAATTGTCTTTCCTTTTTGATCTTTCTAGAACAGTTCTTTTCTGGAAATATGAGCCTATTTGCCACTCCTCCCTCTCTCTGCCTTTTAAAATGAAGATCTGTGTTAGATTTGGATCTGCTACAATTGGTTCTAATTAATGTCCCTACCCCCAGGCAATCTCTGAATGAATGACTCAATATAACTGAGCAAATTTAATTTTTAAAGGAGCTTGAGTATTTTTAACCTGAACCAACATGTCCAGAGAGTATCCTATTACATGCTCATTGCCTCTTTTTCCTTACTAGCCACCACTTTTTAAACTCCTGGGTGGTTGCTTTAACCCCACTCTTGTCATTTGAAAACATTATTTCAGTGGTTATGAATAACCTTCTCATTAGCAGACTGATTTTTTCATACATTACTAGAATGGAAGTAATTTGAGGACAGAGAATGTATGTCATTTTGTTTCCCTCGTGATACATTGTAATGCTCATACATAGTAAATTCACAGTAAATATTCATTGAGTGACCGCAGGAAGCCAAGTGCAATCTGATTTAGCACAATAATTATAAGCTAAATATGAACAGGCTTCTTCACTTAGATCCTTTGTATTTTGTTTTCCACACCTATAAAATAAGCCAAACTGACAGGGTTGTGTTGTTGGGAAGATATTTATGAGTGTTGCTAGAACTATATTAGCACATAGAAGACCGTTGAAGAGTAGCTTTTCTTCCTGCCTCTCCTTTCCTCATAGCCTTTTCCCCTTCACAGAGTGCTTTGAGCCGAAGTAATGAAGGTCCCAAGTTTGAACCTGTGTAGGTACAGGCTTTTTTTCCTTTCCATGTGATCTGCACGCAGAACTTGGTGGGATATCTAGACTCAAGCAACAAACTTGGTTTTTATATTATTTTTATTTTAATAAACACAGAGCCCATTTTCCTAATTACAAATGAAAGAGGAAACTAGAGTTTAGTACCCTCATGATACGAAACTAACTTTCCCACCTGTACTATGACTGTATGTACCTATCTCTTGAGAGAATGTTCAGCTTATTGTGTTGTGATGCGGTCGGAACAACTACGTTGATACTTGCCAAGGAAAGGGGCTATTCCTCAGACAGGAACATTTTTCTGAGTGGGTGTGCCCAAAATTGATATGAAGTAACATTGGATCTCCAGAGGCCAAAGGATCAGAATATTTGGAAGTGTTCTTTTTTTTTTTCTTAAGATTTTATTTATTTATTTGAGAGAGAGACCATGGGCAAACACACCCACAGGCAAGTAGAGGGGAGGGAGAGGGACAATCAGACTCCACAATGAGCACAGAGCCCAACTTGGGGCTTGAGCCCAGGACGCTGAGATCATGATCTGAGCTGAAACCAAGAGTCAGATGCTCAACTGACTGAGCCACTCAGGCGCCCTGGAAGTGTATTGTTGAGGGATTCCTATTAAAGATGGCTTCCCATGATCCAGCAAGTGGTAGCAAAAGGAGACCCAAGAAGAAAGGACACAGATAAGATCAGTTTTGTTTTTCAGTTGTCTTTTTTTTTCCCTCCAGGGTAGCACAGGGGCTTTGGAGGCATGGTATAACTTCAATCCGGATTACCCAAATTCACACTATTATTTAGTTATTGTTTAGGTCACCTTTTGTTGTCCCTCAATCTTTAATAAACTTTTTTTTAGTTTTATTGTTGCTGTTGTTGTTGTTGTTTGTTTTTTGTTTTACATAATCTCTACTCCCAACATGGGGCTCAAATTTATACTCCTGAGATCAAGCACGCTCTACCGCCTGAGGCAGCCAGGAAGCCAGGAGAGGGTCACTTGCCCACGCGTGGGCCAGAGTGCCAACAGCCGGATCTGCACTCCCTCCCCAGTATGACTGTCTCAATGACAATCAGTTTAAAGACCCCCATGCCAAGGGAAGACCAGAGGAAAAAGCATGGCCACGTGGTCCAACTATCTCCTGATCATCTGGAAATTCTTCTAATGTTAAACTTGGAAGATACGGTTTATATTTTTGTAACACATGATTACACATGATTCATTGCTTTATCCTCAGAACCTTCCTACCACATGGGGTTCACTGAGAATTTGTAGAATGAGTAAATGAGCGAGTATATCCCTAATGAGCCTCATCTTGCTTTGTGACTATTACTGTGTTTCCTACCAGCATCTAAAATACACTATGGGTAACTTTTATTCAGGTGCAACTCAGTACCTACTGAGTATGTCCTATGAACAAGGGACTAAGTTAGTTGCTCCAGGAGGCACAACTATGTATAAGATACGGCATCTTGCTTTAAGGAGCTAAAAATCTCGTGGCTGAGATAGACACAGACTTAAATAGCTATTTCTATTATGTGCAACCTCAAGGATATCTGACGTTCCCTAGCTCGTTATCTTCCTCTTTTCTTAAGTGTTTTTCAATTTCTCTCCCCGTAAGAACTCCTGTACTTTTGTGCTTTATCTTCCTTGCCTGATTCACTCCCTTGACACCATTCTTAGATTCTTTCATATCAATAATTCTTATTGTTCCGATAGCTCTTTCCTCTCTCTTTTCAGTAAGCTTTAAATACATTCTTCTTGACTGGAGAAAAGACTTCCCTGGAGGCTTTTCTTTGATTATCTCTCAAGTTAGGTTGCTTTTCATTTCTTTAAAAGTTTTTCTGTACTTTAGGTTGGCCATTCTTAACTTTTAATAGAATATCCCTCTTTAAATTTTCCCCAGAAGATATTATGTAAATGTTTTATTGGTAAAATGAAAAATCTGTGCCTAATGTGTTTTTCCCCTAAAACACATAATATATTACAGAAGCTGGTTGAAATTCTTAATGGCAGACATAGGCACAATATTGCTTCATTATAATAAGAGACAATAAGCATAGTTACCTGAAAGCTGAGGTGGGCAGCAAAGGTCCAATAATTAGAAGTAAGACAAGAAAGTATAATGGAATTCTAATCCTCTCCAGTTTTCTCCAGTTTGGTAAAGAAAATGAGATATTACTTTGCACTTTTTAAAATATTTTTATTTTTTTATTTTTTATAAACATATAATGTATTTTTATCCCCAGGGGTACATGTCTGTGAATCGCCAGGTTTACACACTTCACAGCACTAACCATAGCACATACCCTCCCCAATGTCCATTACCCCACTCTCCTCTCCCCAGCAACCCTCAGTTTGTTTTGTGAGATTAAGAGTCACTTATGGTTTGTCTCCCTCCCAATCCCATCTTGTTTCTTTTCTTCTTTTCCTACCCCCCCAAACCTCCCATGTTGCATCTCCACTTCCTCATATCAGGGAGATCATATGATAGTGGTCTTTCTCCGATTGACTTATTTCACTGAACATGATACCCTCTAGTTCCATCCACACCATTGCAAATGGCAAGATTTCATTTCTTTTGATGGCTGCATAGTATTCCATTGTGAATATATACCACATCTTCTTTATCCATTCATCTGTTGATGGACATCTAGGTTCTTTCCATAGTTTGGCGATTGTAGACATTGCTGCTATAAACATTCGGGTGCACGTGCCCCTTCGGATCACTACGTTTGTATCTTTAGGGTAAATACCCAGTAGTGCAATTGCTGGGTCATAGGGTAGTTCTATTTTCAACTTTTTGAGGAATCTCCATGCTGTTTTCCAGAGCAGTTGCACCAGCTTGCATTCCCACC